>JAHZMT010003188.1:0-15395 GCA_027743785.1 Sinhomidia bicolor
AAACTTTTATTCTATAACGTTTCACCAAAAGTAATGAAACGGAAACGTTTTTACCCATTAGCAAAATAACTTATTCAGCGATACATTATACAACAACAGCAGTCCACCTACCCGTGATACTGGTATACATTAGGCAAGAAATAAAAAATAAAAGTGCAGAACTAGCTACACAACAACAAATCGTCTGCCGTCATCTACCTACATACAAGAACATGCTTTTTTTATTCATTCTGACCAACTAAAATGCTAAATAGGTTTAGGTACATAGATAAAAAAGAAAGTTGATGAAAATACCTATTTACTTAACATAAATGTTAACTGACATGTTCAAATGGTACACAATGTATGATATGATTATTGCTTTCAAAAAGAAAAAGCGGTAGCATGAACATCACACTACTACTATTTTTTTTTTCTACTTCTGTGGTGGTCAAACGTTAATAGGAAAAGTGTAAGAACACAAGAGAAACTTTCGTCACAAAAACAATACCCGAAGCAACGACTTTTCTTTACAATTTTCTCTTTTGTAGAAGCAGCAGCTCATGTTATTTTATTTACCATTTAATTAAACAGAAAAAGTAGTAGCACGCAAACAGTCACTTTCACCCTCATCTATCTACAATTTTATATTTGCGTGTCTGACAAAAAAAGTATATGTGTATATTTGAACGGTTGCAACCAACTTGTACAACCAACTTTGCGCCTTTTTCTCCCCGAAAAAAAATACTTTTTCTTTGACTTTTTGTACAAATCCCCAACTCACAAACAAACCAGATAAATAATTCATTTACGAAACAATGACAATAATCAAAATTAGTGTTTGCTGTTTTACCTGATATATAGCACTCCTGCTCCATTATTTGCGGTTCCGTTATCATTACCAGATCCTTTGAGGATTTCACGCTTCCAGCCTTTGGGGATACTGACTCTACTACTATCATTGTTATTACCACCGCCGGTGGTGATAACGTTGTTGACGCTGCTACTAATGATAATGTCAATGGCTTTACAACTGCTGCTTGTAGTGGTTGTAGTTGTACTACTACCCTCACTACTGTTGCTAATTTTATTAGTGTCATTAGCGCTGCTATTACATTTTCCATTCTTATCACTATTCACATTAATATCAGCACTACTTTCACTGCCATTATCATCTTTATTGTTACTTTTCTTATTGTTGTTCAATACACCACTATTATTATTATCATTAACACTTTTTTGGCTGGCAGTGATGCCAATCGTACTTGTTGTTGTTGTGGTTGAAGTATCACCACCACCACCTCCCACGACACACTCACCACCACTATTTCCACTGGTTTTTCTCAAAATAGCACCAAACGTAGTACTTTGGGTGGCCGCTGCCGAGTCTGTAATCACTGGTGAAGACGATGACGAGGATCCAGATTGAGTTGCTGAATTTTTACTGGACACTGCCGCGTCCTTGTCAGTTTCGCAGAATGTTGTTCGCTTGCAACTATTTTCAGGTGACGACGATGACGGCGTTGGAAGGGAAATTGATAAAGAGTCCGTTCCTTGGGGTGATGACGTTGCCTTGCTGTTTATATCCATACTGTCATTTTCCTCCTCCTCAGCGTGATCCACTTCATTGTCATTGTCAATGAAATTGCTTTCTTCTCCCATGCAGGGAAAATCATTACTGCCGCTACTGCTGTTAATCATGTTTACATCTTCTTGACTGTTATCGCAATTGCTTGTGGCAGTTAGCTCATTGCTTGTCGCAATTATCATTTCATTACTGCTGTTATCGTCATTGCTGCAGTGATTGCTACTGCCATCACAAAACATGTCAGCGGTGAAACTCGAGTTTATGTGACTAATGCTACTTTCACTGCAGTTGTCATCCACGTCGTGATCATGATCACCAACATCATCGTCATCCCCATCATCGGGCTCATTAGTTGTCGTACTGATTACATTCACATCGGTTTGACTGTCCTGATGATGATGATGATGAAAACTGCTTCCAGTAGGCATGTCTTCATCATGCATCATCCCTTCAACAACATTATCCACATCATCGTCATCATCACCCATCATTGTATTTTCAGGTGTTTCAATGGATGAATTTTCAACTACTGCAGAAATAACGTTGTGAAGTTCCACAGAAGAGTCGGAGGAAGACTCGTCCAGGTCGTCCACATTGTTGGTGCAAAGGGCTACTGTGGAATTTGGGAGTTCCAACATGCCAATGCCCATAGATGATGCTACATGATGATGTTGGTGAAGGTGATGATGATGCTGCTGCGTCTGCATGCATGACGAAACGGAGGTGGTCGAAGAAAATGCAAGGTTACTCCCCACGCTGACATGCGCGTGGTGGTGATTATGGTGATGATGGTGTTGACAATCTTGCTCGCAGCTTGCATCAACCGACATTGAATGCATGTGATCAGTAGTTGTTGCAATGGTCATTGGCACTGAAGTACAATTATCAGAACACGAAGACGTTCCCGATGTGTTCATACAGTGGCTGGCAACACTTGTGCTAGTACTGGAACATCCCTCCTCACCCATTGTTTCATAGGATGAGTCCAAGTCAGATTGCCCGCCAGCAGAGGCAGCTCGGAATGGGATGTCATCGTCGCTATTAGGCGTCAGCAGATTTTGTTCTGGTGGAGGAACCAGCCCAGTTGTCGTACATTGTTGATGCGAGTGATGCTGAATGTGTTGCGACGGCGGGTCGACCATTGGATTGAAAGCGTGACTACCATGATTGCTTGTGTTAAGAAGTTGGTGCTGATGATGGTGATGATGATGATGAGATAGCTGCTGCTGTCGATGGTTGTTCAAGAAATTATTTTCCAGCTCAGACCTTGATGCTCCATTGCTGTTTTCCAGGTAAGAGGGTAAAGGCATAGATAATGACAAGGAGCGGTGTTTCACTGCGGAAGCCGCTTTTAAACTATTATTCACCATCATGGATGGAATTCCTTCTTTAATGTCATGATGCGCTTGCGACTGTTCATAAGCACAGCTTTTGAATTGTGTGGGTGTTTGCTGATGACTGTGTTGTGGAGGATAGAAATTGGTGCTTGCACAGGTTCCACTTTCACCGTCACCACCGCAAATGCTTTGATTATATGAATTAATAAAATTTGTTCTGCCGACATTTCCACCACTGTTACCACTACCGTCATTAGAACACGTATTTGGACTACTGCTGCTGGTACAGCCACTATTTGGAGAGGAGGACGGAAAATATCCACCGTTTCCTTGCTGCGGCGGATGAGGAGACCAACAGCCGGAAGTGTTCATATTGCTTGCACTGCTAGTTGTCATTGAATTCATTACAGGAGAACCTCTGTTGCTCATACTTCCACACTCCCTTTTAATTATACCAGCTACAGGACCGCCAGGGGAACTGGCAGAAAACGGATTGTGGTGATGATTTGCCATTGGAGGCAAATTACCATTGTGGGGATGAGGACTGGGATTTATATTGTTATTTACTGGAGCATTACTACAGCCGTACCTAGCCACATAACTACTATGAATATCACCGGGTTCCGAACTATATGATTCTATAGAATTCCTCCTAATTGGCATTTGTCCTGCTTGCATACTTTGATGATGATGATGCGTTTGTTGCTGTTGTTGTTGTTGTTGCTGCTGTTGTTGACCATAATTATGATTGTTTGGAAACACCATGGGCGAACCATATCTTGTTGGTGTGGAGTTTCCAGAAGACGAATAGTTTGAATTCTGAGTGTTACTGTTAAAGTAATTATTGGTATGGCCCACAGGTACACTATTGGCACTTGCACTACTAGTTCCGTCCTGCCGATAATATTGATGCATCCTACCACTGTTGCCACTTGTGTGATCCCCACTGGGATAACTTGTGGATGTGTCATGATGGTGGAGATCATGATGCTGCTGCTGTTGTTGCTGCTGCTGATGATGATGATGGTAGTCTGTGTACTGACCAGATTGATTATAAAATCCGTAAAAGTTCCCTCCACTGTTGGCCTCTACACTGTCACCAGCACCTCCACAATCACCTCCGGTCAAATTCACGTTACTTTCTAAACTAGGCGTAGAACAATTAGATGACCCTGATTTGTGCTGTTGATGAATATGCAAACTATTAGGATTACTACTAAACTGCTGTTGTTGAAAATGTTGCTGCTGATGATGATGAAGATGGTAATACTGACTTTGGTCTATAACATCACCGGACGCGTCATAGAACATCCCACTAGTATTTGTACTGCTACTAATTGCATTACTATTATTATTGTTAGAATAACTGCCACCTCTGATTTGGCTCATAGTGGTGTGAACTACTGTAGGCAGATCATTTCCACCACCAGAAGTATTGTTTCCACCAGGAGGAGCACAACTATTATTGTAATTAGCGGTGGATCCGTAAAATGATCTTTGTTGTAAATGTTGTTGTTGCTGCTGAGAAGAAGCACCATAAGAAGTGGATGCAGGGGATGAACATGAACTCACATCACTTTCTGGTGTCATCATCCCACTGTTACTGTGATTACTTGGGGGTTTAACCCAAGGTGGAGTGGGGACTGGACACGGAGGTCCAACCCCCATGTCCACACACCCAGCACCTCCGTGGTTTCCAGGAGGGCTCCCATAGCCATGAATTGAACCGCCAGTTGGAGTGGCACCACTACTCCCAATTATACATCCACCACCACCACTGGGATCACTTAGAAGATGTGGACTACGTTCCGAATTCATTGTGACCACTGCTTTGTAACTTTGCCATTCGCAATGGTCAGTGATGCAACTTTCTCTAACAAAATTTTCTATTTTTTCTCACAATTTATTTTGCTGTGAAGCATATTCTCACACTCTTTACTATACCACCACCAACATGGTATAATAAAAGATGATTTCTCCGATGAGTTGGAATTCTCATTTTTTTCTCTTTTCTAAAAAAAGCACAACACGTGACAAAAAACCAGTGTTAATTAAATTGATATTAAAATTTGCACAACAAAAATACACATTATTCCAACGATAAAAATATTGCGAGTAAATATTTGCATGACAAACAAGATTTTTCAAAGTCATCAAGTATTTTTTTTATTTGCACACTTTTAATTTGCAAATGTTCTTACCAGTAAAAAAATTTTGCAAGTTCTTCTTGATATCCTGGAAAATTTTTTTCTCAGGAATAAAATAGTAAATGTGCCAAGGGTCCACACATGGACACACACACTATACAGCACGTGTTCACGTTTTTATGTAGTAAAACCCACTGCACAATGTTATCATTGTATGTATATATTTTCCTACTTTTGCCTTCTTATCTCCTCCTCCACCTTCAACAATACAGCAAACAACTGGCTCTATTGTGATAGTGAGCAGAAGAGACGAGGATCAACATTTTCATCTGCACTCAACAAGACATGAAGGATGAATGAGGTTCATGTGCGAGCGTGAATGGAACAACCAGTCTGCCTGGCCCTTTTTCCATCAGTAGTCCCATGATATTCATCCCTAAACATATTGTACACTTTGTTTTCAAAACCCACCCTTACAAACATGCACACACGTAATATCCTTTTTTATCCTTGTTGTAATGCAACCCCGATTACGCTGTTGCTTTACAATGCAGTGTTGCTGGTTATTATCTCATCATCCCTCAAAAGAATAAAAAATCCTAATGTAATCAGTACGTACACACATTTATACACATGGGGTCTAGGTCGCTCTCCAGTGAATAGTGGTTTCCCCGTGGAAAAATCAACCAGATCTCGAATTACAGCGCTACCAGCAGGGATAAATCACTACTTGCCTTACGTTTTGTACTTTTATAATAAAGCTTTAACTGACTGTGACTACTGTTGTATTAACAAAATATCATCATCACATGGAAAGCAGTGGTAGTAAGTAGTAGTAGGGTCTCTTCAATAGTAGCAAAAAAGTCCCTTCCACATGTACGTACTTATCATCTGTATCCGCACGTTTTCACAATTGAAGGATAACTTTTTTTTAAACAATGTAAAGGTAGGTTCACATTTTTGCTAAAAAATAATTTATGCAATGTTGAAAGTTGCTACATTGCAATAATACAATCGAGTTTATATGAACAGAATAAAAAGGGACAAGCAAAAAACGAGACCCTCTGTCTGTGCCTTTTTTGGAAGCCTTTGAAAAAAGTGTCTGTATTGTTGTGAGATTTCAGTGAATCCTTTTTTCCTCTCGTTAGAAACCTACCGCACACACAACATTATCAACACTGCTTTACCAAGAATGCAGCAGTATTGTACAAAAAAATGATGATGATTTTGTTGCACTGCTTATATAATAGGTATAAATTCTGTACAATGTATTTCTTCTTAGGTATATGTGTGTGCACCTCGTGAAGATCCGTCGTGGTGCTCAGTTAATGTTAAAATACTTTACTGATGGAGAAAAAAGATGCACTTTGGTTTAGTAGAAGCAGAAATAGAGAGAGAGATAAGTTAAAAGTAAAAAACGGAGGAACACAAGTGAGTAGAGAAGAGAGATACAAGTAGGCACACACAAGAAGAAGGTAAGAAGGATGACGATATGATGATGATAATATTATTCTTCTACATAATTATGGCTTTAAGCGCAAGTTAACCTGCCTGGTACACATGTATTTTTTCGTCATCATCATCATCACATTATTATCGTGTTTTCTTGGTGGCAGTCTGGCAGTAGTAGAAATGGTTGTGCTGGTGCTGCTATGCTGCTGTTGCCGATGAGGTTGATCATTTATTATTATGATGTATTATGTATCCTATGCACATCTTATCATCATGCATCGTTGTCGTCGTCTATTATTATTTTATTTAGTTTTTGCATAATATGTATGTAATGTGTACACAGTAAAAATGCATGGGCATGAATACTCGACTGTCCATAAAAAATTATATCGTGTGTGTGTGTGCAAGTATGTGCTGTGTTTGTTGTGCAGGCCGATAGATACAAGTTTTTTATTATTGTAGCCAAAAATCGAGAGCTTCTGCTGCTGCTGCTGGTGCAGTAAAAACATAACCCTTTATAATAACAAGAAGTTTTTGTGAGTAACAGCAGCAGAACTTGCAGAACAACACACACACACACAATGTAAAATACCTACCGAAACTTTTTTACATTGCTGAACTTACTAACAAGAAGAGTCATCCTCAACTGTTGTTGTATGAAGAAACGTACTTTTACTTCTTGAACTCATCATCATCCTTCCTATCGTGGTTTTTTGTGTATGGGAATGTATGGATGATATAAGAAGATATGATATGATGATGATCCAATGGATTTTATGGCAAAGATGTCCATTTCCATGCTACATTCTACAACACAACAAACTACGTACTACACCATCGCACTTACTTTACCACTACTTCAAGCTTTTTGTATGAAATTTTGTGTAAAAAACAACCAAGTTTGTTACACTCTAGCTGCTTCGACCTTCATTTCTCAAATAAATGGTTACACACACACAACATCAACAAGACATGGTTGTTCTACTGCTTCTGCCTGCCTGCTGTCTGTGCTACTACCACTTACCGCTGCATTTTTGGTGGTGGTGTTGTTAGCTTTTTAGCTTCTCTTGCTAATGTTGTTAAATAGAAATGGTGTAATACCTTTTGCCATTGTTCAGAAATTTTCTCTCTGCTCATATATTTATTTGCAGCAGCACAGCTCTAGTAAGTAGTAGCGCAGCAGCATAATAGCAAGTTGGTTGATCTCGGCAGCAGAGTTGCTGTTTGAAACGACAAATAGATGGTATATATAACAAGTAGATTTAGTAATAATCCTTTTCGCAAAGTTAGGTGAGGAGATATAGCGAAACAAAGTATTTACGGGATAAGCAGCAAGAAACAAGGAATGTGTTACTTCAATTACTTGTTATAAGCGTTGCAACTTGCAATGCATATAAAATCTGCACACACACTAGCCGTAATTACATACAATGTACTTCTTTTACTTCTCCTCCTGCGTAATGCGTAGACAGAGACATACATAGGTGAGCAGACGAGCAGGCAAAAAGGGAGATCTGATGATATGGCCAGGTGAGATTTTATGGAAAGAAATTATGTATTTGATTTTTTAGCGTGATGGGTATATAACAAGAAAGCAATGTAATTTGATGATACGAGAGAGAAGAATCATACCAAAAATTTTTGTATTTGCTAATTTTATACTTTGTATTGATATTCATGCATTGTAAAAGAGTAGCAGCAGGGAAATGTACCTATAATATTTATCTATTTGATGTTTGATGATGATGATGATATAGGTAAATATTTATATTGCTTACAAATCTGTGCGTCATCATCGCCATCATCGTGTAGCAAAGACCATTTATATTTCAAAGCTAGATTTGCGATGCAATGTAATCAACGAATCAAGGTGTTGAATCTTATAATCATACAACAACTTTGGGTCTGTGCATAGTACATACATAAATTTCTATTTTCACATACCTACACTGTGCACTGATTTCATCGATATTTATGTCAAGTTATTAATTTACATGTGCTGACATTTAACAATAATAACCAGGAAGAAAAATGTCAAAATTTCACTTACTGAAAACAAATTTTTATTATTTAAATATGTATAAACAGTACCTGTACTGGGAAAAATTTACCTAATGCAACTTTAAATTCAAAAAATTAGTCATTCTAATGACCAATGTCTACAAATTAAAACTTTGCCATCAGTAATGGTCAGTAAATACCCTTATATCACTCCTCTTTGACAGTGCAGGTGTCATATATGGAACATGGATGCTTTTTTGAATGTCCTTTAAAAACAAATTAATGCGCCCAGCAAACAAATTAACTACATAAGCATCTATCATTCAATCTCAACTTTTCATTTTATTAATGCAAGTATCCTCGCAAAATTATACAATTTTTTTGAGGAATTGTAATAACTACCTCTTATAATATTATTCGTTTAGAAACACGAAAGCGGGTACAAACACATGATATACATTAACACAGGTAGTAATTGAAAACGAAGAGTAGTTAACGAAAATATTGACGACACTAACTTAAAATTACACGAAATCATAATAAAACAGTCGTAATACATAATAGTAATAAAAAATGATATAATGTAAAACTAATTACACGACAGGTGACATTGACACTTATACAACTATCTTGGAAGTTTTTTTTAGATCCGTCATAGAATTCGACACAGCCACGCAAATAATATGAAATATGCAATTGGCAATTACCACCTTCCTAATACCGACTTATGTATTGCTCCACAAAACTCACAGAATTCTACATATTTTTACTATACGAAACGTTACTGAAAATTGACAAGTATTAGAAACAAATCAACTTTGCAAATCAAATGCATTCAGCAATAAAAAGTGAATAATTTAACCTATTCATTATACACTATATCATACGATACAGACAGAAATTTGATCATTCCACATGGGACAATTTATATTTTTAATACATCCAAGTATGCAACAAACTGGCGCTTCAAAAAATCCTCACGCTTATTACATGTAAAATCATTATTATCGCATAAAATTTATATACCTATATATATATAGGTATGTGTGTATGTTTTATGTATATTTATGAAATGATGCTAAGTCTTAATGACTCTGACACTGCACACCAGCGGAGCGAGGTTCGTCATCTTCATCATAATAGTTACCACCACCTCCGTGCCCTGCGCGACGTTGATGTGCCTTTGGGTCGAATTCGCGTAGCGTCACTTCCTCAGCTTCGTCCGGAATTATACACTCATTCCTAAACCAAAAGTAAAATAACAGTTGAATTGAGGAGACAAGGACGGATGGATAAAGATTTGATTACATTGATATATGTATAGCGATAAGTGCTTACCTAGATGGGAGACAGGTTTCCAACTGCGAACACAATTCAGGAGCTATTTGTTCGGGAAACTTAACATTAAACTGAATAATAAGTTTTCCCTTGTCATGAGGACTTCTGTTGATAGGCATGCCTTCATTCATCACACATTTGACTTCGCCAGGTTTAACTATTTCTCCTGGAATTGACGTGATGATCAAATTCCGCTGATCCAATGTCTCAATTACCTTTTGGAAGCCACAAAGTGCTTCTACCAACTCCAAATCCATGTTAACGACTAAATTTTGTCCTGCTCGCCTATATAATTTTTTTTAATTCATGAGAAAACTTGCAAACCTGTGACTTGATATAAAAAAGCTACGGAAAGTAATTTTCACAATTTTAAAGCTGACTATAACTAGTAATAACTTACCTAAAAATAGACGCGGAATATCACACCGTTGCCTTTGCAAGTTGTACACTTTTCGGGGGCTTTGCCAGACTTACTTCCGCTACCTGTATAAGCAATTAAAAAACTTGTACGTCAACAAAAACAGCAACACTAGCGAGAAAAGGAAAAACCAGAAAGATTCAAAACTCATAGTCACATACCATGACACTTTTCGCAAATAACATTTTTATGTACGGCCAATTTACGAGTTGTTCCATTATACAAATCTTCTAGAGGTAAATTAAGTTGATGCACAACATTTTTGGCTCGTCTAGCTCTTTGACCACCTCCACCTCGCCCACCAAATCCACCTCCACCAAAAAACATATCAAATATGTCCCTGAAATAAAAACAAGTTATGCGATATATGAGAACGGGTCTAAGATGAACTTTTTTTAATCGCCTACTTTAAATCAGATAACCGAATTTACTATGATTCTTACATTGGCGAGCTAAAGTTGGAAGAACCTCCACCAGATCCCTTGATTGCCTCCTCGCCACCCTGATCGTACACACTTCTCTTCTGTGGATCACTGAGAACTTCATAAGCTTGTGAGATTAACTTGAACTGTAAAAAAGTAGCCATATATTTTCATTCTTACTCTGCTCACCAAATTGCATATCCAAGCACAATCCCATGTATATTTTCTTACCTTTTCTCCTTCATTGGGGTTCTTATCTGGATGATATTTTAGGGCTAGCTTTCTGTAAGCCTTTTTCAGCTCATCTGCAGTACAGCTAGGCTTCACCTCCAAAATGTCGTAGTATGCCGTTTCCTTCACCATTTTGATTGATTGCGAGTACAAATAAGGCAATTAATAACTAAATACAGCAAAATTATTGACTGAGAAAATAAATGCGTCAGTTCTGTTCCCTGTAGCAGGCAAATGTTTCCGGGCGTCACTATTACGAGAATCCTGAAGGTGAATAAGAACATAATATCAAATATTGCTTTTAACATTATACTCTATAATGGCATAAAACTAGAATTTAGCTTACTAAATGGCAATTTTAACATTTTGTGCTAGCAAATGTGAGTTTTTAGACATAATATGCTAAAACATTGGCTCATTACGTTTATACGTTAGCCAGCATTACTTTGTTCCTTTGCATTCATTATAGTTTCTTTTTAACTAACCTTTCAGCGACACGTCTTATTTCCTATCGATCGACTTCTTCTCAGTAGTTCTTAGTTTTCCACCTGTCCCCACCCGATTCTGGGATAGATAACCAGTATATTTTTTCTACTACTGAAGAAATTTGTATACGCCCGTAACTTTTTTTGTAACAAAAATTGTCCAGCTTCTAAAAATCTTTCACTCAAAACTTTGGACGACAAAGCCAGTATCAATGGAAATATGGGAAATCCAAGTTTTTCTACGCTCTTCTCAAGTCTTCTCTCCACTCCAAAATCAAACAGTCATAAACGAGATAGATGTAGCTTTTAACGATTGCAGCAAACAACTAAAATTGAGCCACTTTTAATTGATCATCAAGAGATCACACTAGAGAATGATGAAAAAATTATTGGGTTGCGAGAGTGGTGGTGTGCTTTTATTTCTCATGGAATCGTGTAGAAACTCCGTGGTCTTTCTTCTACTCAAGATGTAGTATGGATTTTTTGTCCTGGTTCATCATCATCGTTTCGTCAATGGGCTGGCTGAGAGAAGCATTTTATCATCATCATCATCATCATTACGGTTTTCCTGACTGCTTTTACATTGCAAGCTTGCTAGCTGTAAAACGCTTACGTTTTTCTCAGCTATCTAGTATGTGCATTTGCTTGCTTGCATGTTGCATGCATGTGGCTTGTATGTGGAGTGGATGTTGCCTTGCCTGACTCAACAAAATACATACAAACAAGATAACTTGCTTTGTTACATGTTTGCTTATGCTCCAAAATTCGAGAAGTTTCTGAATTTCTCTATGTCGTCATCTGATTCTCAGCAAAAATCAAAGCCAATCAGCATCAAGCATACAACAAACTAAGCAGGCTATTGGTTACGGGGTTGGTATAAAGTTTTTGAGGGAAACAGTTTCAATGATGGTAGGTAGGTGGATAAGTAGGATGGCTTTTTTTTTGCAGCAAAAAGTGAACAAAGAAATGTATGTGGGTAGTTGCAGTAGTTTTGATAAACAGGTAAAAATTTACGGTAAGTATGAAAATTTGAAAAAATGATGATATGAAGGTGAGAAGAAAATTGTATGCTTTCTAATATGCATTAAAAAAATTAAGTTTTGATCAGTTTAATATTTTATTATTTTTCCTTCATGCAAGTTTCTAAAAAAGTACACTTAATTATTACTTGGACAGGACAGAGTCGCAGAGCTAAAATACATTTTTGAAAACTTAAGACTAAAAGACTGAACTGCAATCTGCAGTGCACCGCAATAGTTTTGATTGAAGAGAAACGGCGCATTAATAAAAAATAATAATTAATTACCTATGCAATCTTTGATTGTGAGGGGTAAACGATTAGGATTTAAATATTTCTATTTTAAAAATGATTTACTCAAAATACGCCGTCGTGGCTATTGAAAGAACCGAAAACTTGTAAAAGACAATATCGTAATATAATATCGAATGAGGTTACATACTACGTTAGAAAAATAGTAAAGTAAGCTAGAAAAGGTTACACTGTAAAATAACAATAATAGGTGGGGTTTTGGATTGAACTTCCTGACTCAAATCAACTAAAAAACCAACTCGTGTAAGGTGTTATACAGTTATAAACCATGCATATTTTTTAGCACAAGTAAAAAAATTCGCTGTGGAAGAACAATATAAATTATATACAAACAAACTAAAGATTATACAATAATAATTTATTTTCAGTATTTTGAAAGAATAATATGGTGGCAAGTTGGTAAGTTATGTTATTAGTAACTAAATTATAAACAAGGCATTGAACACCTCGAGTCTGAAAGTCTGATTTCTGCATCACGTAATCCGACGTCTAATGTGCCCACATCAATGTTTTTTTCAGTCGATTGAGCAGATACGCTAGGAAAGTTTGAAACCTTTGTGTCGCTGGTTTCTAAGCATGAACTTTCCTTGAAATGGGAAATTTTTTCTAAAACAAAACTCTTGGAGTATTGAAAGTTCACATAGATTTCAGGAAGCTTGGTTACATCAATTAACACTGATTTTGATTTAGATTTACCCTTTTGACTTGTGGATGTCACTCTTGGAACACCACTTTTTAACTTTTCGATATGTACTAGACGCCCAATCGGCTTACCAGTTCTTTTGGCAACTTGCATGCGCTTTCCATTTTCATCAAGACGAATTTTCTTTTTTGGATTTTTATTTTGTAAATCGGAATCAGATTCTGCTTCCGGCACAAGTTTTCTTTTTTGACTGGCTTTTCGCAATAATGCCAATACTTCTGGAACTTGATTAGTTCCTGCTACGTTAGAACTGGTGGTTTTTGGGCTGGCTAAAGTTGAAGTAGACGCTTCCATTTTCAACTTGGAATGTTTGTTCCCAGAGGAGGGAATACTAGTGAATATACTGGCGAGTTTGGTGTGATTTGGATTCCCCACTGTAGGGCAAGGTTCAAGCCCAACTTCCATTTTTACCTCCGTCATATCTTCCGTCTCGTTGGTTTCAAAATCAAAATCTAAACTTCCGTGACCGTTTTTCAAACCTGGTAAAATGATTGCTGAAGCAGTGGGCTGACATTGCTTTATTATCAATAGGATCCTGTAGCAAAAATCCTGCCTCACACCACCTGCATTTCACTATACACATTCCGTCTCGTTGTTCCAAGGCATGCGTACTTTTAATGTGATGTTCAAATTCTCTAATACGAATGATTCCAAAGCAGATAAAACACCTTGTTTTTGAACGCTTGCTTATACAATTGTTGGCAGATGATACTTCCTTATGCTTGTTACTACTACAAGTGTTGCAATTTGTCAATGTATCAAATTCAGATTTCTTCAATTTTTTCTTTTGCAAGAAAATTCCGTGATTATTGTCCAAGTGCGTGGTCAACGTTTCTACTGATTTGAATGCACCAGGGCAATGATAACATTGCAGCTTCTTAGTTTTACATCCAGGAACTTTTGGCCCAATAAGGTAGTTGATTGCTGTTTCTTTGCTTGAGCCATTCTGTTTTTTATGACGTAAAAAGTTGTTTGCAAAGGCAAGTCGCTCCTTTTCATCATCTGTTTCACACTTGCCTGATTTGCCACATTCACTTTGGGAGTCATCGCTCTCATCCTCCTCCTCGTCTTCAGATGAAGTTGTGGTTAGCAAGTCGTCTAGAGATCCCGAATGAGCTATGTGAGAAAAGCATCGAGTGTAGAAAACAGTTTTCAACCGTATTGGAATGTAGAATCATAATTATTAATTATTATAATTTTACAGCCAAAGACACTTACGGACAGATGAGGATGTTCCCGGTACACTACTGGGATTCTCTTGCGCTTGTTCTATTTCAGGCTGCTGGTTTTCAGTAGTTTCGACTGGTGAACTTGCAAGTGGTTGTACTTTGACAGTGACTTCTTTCAAAGATAAATCACCAAACTCGCCTAATAAGAGAAGCCTCATTGTATCTAAAACTTCCGTTTCGTCCTCCTTAGGAAAATACATACTCCCGGTATAGCAAAAGTTCAAGAGAACTTTCATTACGGCAACCTTCACGTCTGGTAGGACTAATACAGCGACTTCTCCCAGACGCTACAAGTGTTAAAAGATCACTGATCACATACCTACATATCCCTCACTTTTTACATCAAATTTTCAAACATAACTTTAATTTACGATTTACATACATGATCATGACTGCAGAACATGTCTCCAATGAAAGGGGAAGCGGAAGCAAGAACAAGTCGATGTGCTCCTATTTTTCCATCTGCACAACTAATTACTGTATCAAAATATTGATCAATATCCAGCACGTATTGAATTACAGGTGAAGGTGTCACTTTAGCATCTTGATTAACAAAACCTAAATAATCAATCAAAGATATACAGGTAGCATGTCGCAATCGCCAAAAAGAAATAATCTGAAAAGTTAAACTTACAAATAATTCTGCTTGATTCATTGGAATTCTCATTCCCAAATTCGGCTGTCACAGTGTTACTTTCCACTCCTTCGATGCTCTGTAAATTGCTTTTCAATGTG
>JAHZMT010003189.1:0-16738 GCA_027743785.1 Sinhomidia bicolor
ATTTATATATGCGCCCACATACACATGGAGAGAGAGAGAGAGAAAGGAGAAAGGAGAACAATAATTTATACATTTATTATCATCGTCAAGCTTACGTGCATGTGCATGCATTTATACAAGTACAAAGCTGCAAAACGTGTGCACGTACCGCACGTCTCAACGTGCATTGGTCACCGGAGACAATGCCAAATTAACAAATACCAAAACCCCTAAAAAATCAAAAATGTATTAGCTAAAAGAAAAAAATATGTATATATATTTTTGTCTTTGCTCTATAAATTAGCCTTGTTGTAATTCTCTACAGGCCTGAGCTTCACTTCTGTACGCCTTTTGTATACTCTCCTAACCGATGAAACTCTTACGCTTAACCAGAATACATTATTATTAATCCCCATAAATGCTTCAGCTGGTAAGCCTAACTGTAAAAACTGTGAAATTCGTCAGTAATTCTAATATATAAATTTATTTGCGAAAGGTAACATCTTCTTCGGTTTTTTTGGTGATTTTATCGTTTGGGATTTTTTCAAGTGGCCTACTCCCCGGACACCATGTGCATGTTTAGTGTTCATACAAGAAGAATGTATGAAACCTGCACTGGTTTTTTTCTCTCTCTGAGAGAGAGAATGTGTTTTATTTTCCTTCGCAGCAGCACAGAGAGAACGTTTCCCTGCATGTGGTATCGTCGTCGTCATCATCACCATCATTGTTTGTAGAGCAGAAATGTGAAGAAAGGTTCTTCCACTATTATTTTCTCGTGCTTGCCGCTGAGAGAGAAAAAAATTGCTGGGAAAAAAAGAAATCATGTAAAAAAAGTACAGCATTTCTTTTTGCTGCGTTGATGCCCATGTATGCATTATGCTTCTTTTCTTCATTCTTCTTCTTCTCTGCTGATATATATTTTCAGCCTGCGGAAAAAAATAAATATAAACGTGGTCATCCCAAGTACGTGAGTGGTAAAGTGAATGGACTGCAGGAATGCATGAGCAGCACGCGGGCTCTCCGGAAAAAAAATAATAAACGGACAATGGAAAATAAAAAGAAGCAAATTTAAGAAAGCAGTGGTGGTGGTGGTGGTGGTGGTGGATACTTTGTACCAGGATGGAATAGACACTCATGACTTTTCCTCACTACACAGTGATAAGGGCGCTGTCTGTGAAAAGCAAAATAAAAAAGTATAAAAGAGCTGATAAGCAGGTTGAATGGAGCACAAGGAAAAACCTATGCACGATATGAAGGATGATGTCCAGTAAACACGTTTCTCTCTCTCTCTCTCTCTCTCTTCCGTACACACTTAAATGATGGTCATCAAACCATAAATGATTTCACGTGATGGCAATATAGCAGTGCTAAAACAGCAGCAGCATTTCGTATACTGAGGATGATGACGATGATGACGATACGATAGTATCAAAGGTTTGTAACGACGACTAAGAAAAAAAATGTTGAAAAGAAATAAGACTACAGAAGTATGTACGTACCTACTGAGCAGAAGTAACTTTTTGCCAGTAAATCCAACCAAGTTTTTTTGCCATGTTTTTTCTCTTGTGTCTCAAGTGAGAACTTCGACGCTCTGGCCAAGGTGGAAATAAAAAAAAAACAATAAAAAAATGAAGGTGGCCGTGCTATAGTAAGGTAGTGGTGGTAATGCAATGTGGAATGGTAGCATCTCAGCAGCATGCCCAACTGAGTAAATAAGTTAAAGGATGAAGGTGGATGACTGACGATGATGATGGTGGAGAAAGCAAACAATGGAAATAATAATAATAATACTACTAGATGAGTACATGGGTAGATGGGTACACAAAGGGTATACATGTATTATCCGAAAATGATAAAAATAATAAAAATAATAATGTAATATTTATAAAGGTGGTCTGTACTACTCATAGGTAATATCGATGGCGAACCCTGCTAATTCTCTGAAGCTGTTGGAAAACGTATGAGAAGGTTTTATCGGGAAAATTTAGCTGGCAGATTAAGAGCTTTATATTCTGCCTTGCTGTAGGTTTCACCTCCCATTTTTTTGAGAATGGGGGATAGGTAGGTAGGTAGGTATGCATGCATGTGTGCAATCTGGTGTAGTATAGTCGTTGTAGTCGTGTGAGCTGGTGCTGCTGAAAATTTGTGCTACCTGAGAGAGAGAGGGCTACCACCAGCAGGGGAACATGTCACACTTTTTCTTAAAAAAAGCAGCATACCTACATACATACTTACGTGTGTGCTATACTGCTACCAACTTATACCGACAAGCCTTAGATGCTGATGACGACGACGACGACGACGATGATCACGATGATGATGGCAATCGGGAATCCCTTCTTATTGTTTGCTCGTTTATGGCTAGAGCGGTGGGCTGGTAACAAGAGGAAAAAGAACAAGAAGGAGTCTCAGGATAAAAATGTGAAGGCTAAAAGCTGGTGGCCTAAAAAAAGCAGAAAAAAAGAAGTGGGCTAAAACACGGAGGATCATTTGTAAAAAAAGGAGAGAGAAAGAAGTAAAAGTTTTTTTCTTCTCTCTCTCTCTCTCTCTCTCTCTCTGTTGATTTGCTCATGTTACTTTTTCTCTCTGGCTATTAGCATATAAAGTATACATGCGGAGCAGAGCAGGAGAAAAAAAATGATATTAAGTGAAAGTAGTCTGGTTGGGCGCGCGGAGCAGAAGGCAATATCCATCTATCCCTGTCCAATGTGTCCAATCTATAAAAAAAATGGATATGAAAGTGGGTATTATTAGGAGAGTAGTATGTTTTTATGAGTGTAGATATTATTTAGTAGTAGACTGTAGGCATGTCCTCCTCCGCATATTATACACTTATGTGATCCTATGTACATGTTTCTTCCACTTGACTTGGTTGCAGGGAACCTGCTAGTGTGTATACGCGCAGCTTTTTTTTATACTATTATTATTATTATTATTATTACGTGTGACAGAGGAGGAGAAAAGGGGGAAAAGGAACAAGGCAGATTTCATGCAAGTTTGTGTGCATTTACAGCACACGACGGTGATTCATGAAATTTGCAGGGGAGAAAATGGCTACAAGGAGAAAAGGTGGGAGCAGCAGCGGCGGAGAAGACAAGGAAATTGCATTAAAATGCTGCTAAATGTAAAGTAGCAAATGTAATGCGAAACTTTGTTCATGAAAATAAAAAAAAAGTTGTACTCTCTCAGTGAGAAGACAACAACATCCAGAGCGTCACTGTACCACCGTCATCCATGCCACCACGTACGTACGTGCGTGGCGCTGGATTGTGCGATATTTGTAGGCAAGCAAGCCATAAAGGAATTTGACTGAAAGTCAGTAAAAAAAATATTGTTACACAGTTTCTACTATTAATATTATTATTATGAATGATCATCATCATCATCATCATGGCATCGTGTGGCGGTGGTAGCTGTAGTGCAGTGGGAGAAAATGGGAAAATGTAGGACGATTTCCAGCAGCAAACTGCTCGACACATCTCTCTCGTCGTATCGAGTCTACGTTGAGAGATGCTAGAAAAAGAGAGGAAGACGAGGAAGGGAAAGAGAGAGAGAGAAAATGTTGATCTAACTTATTGAGGAGAGAAAACAGTTGGACCATTTCATTGAGTGTTCTTCTGTGTAGCAAACCATGCAGCAAGGAGAATGGAGAGCGAAAAAATATTTACCGGGAAATGGACGTGAGTACGAGTGTAGTCGTTATGGCACTACTTCCATCCACACATCAAACCTGAAAATACTTTTTTTTAATGAATAAATAAAGTAACGCTGTGTATTGCTCCGTTATGAAAACTTGTCTTGTAGCTTATAGTAGTAGCGTTGTCTTGTGTGTACTCCACCAAAAGCCTTAATCAATCAAGTCAAAAAACTTGGGCATATTGGGATGATTTTACACAGAGGTAGTAAATAATGCTTGCTTGCTCGTAAGTGAGAAACAAGTGGACAGACAGACAGACAAGCAAAGTCTTATCAAGTTCACATAATGCTCTGCTACACCACCCACCACAACAATCGCTGTTTTCTCCTCTCTCTCTGTGTGTGTAGAGAGACGAGTGCTTGTGTACGAACGGGCGAGAGTGTTGCCAGTGCTCTGCATAATATTTATTTTTTTTACACATATGATCATGTACACAGTTCCTATTGATAGTGGCAACATTATTATTATTATTATTAAATATTCTTATGCATCGTCATCATGATAGCAGACACACGCACCCATTTACCCTCCATGTAATTCTCATCATCTTCCCTTTTTCTCCCTCCTGCCACAAGCCAGAGAGGACGAAGGCAGAGGAGGAAAAGGAATACGAAAAGCATTAGCAGAGAGAGAGAGAAAAAAAATTTCTCTTAAACTTTCTTCTTCTTCTTCTTCTTCTTGCTCGAGTACTTACACATGTAGAAAATTTCATGCTTCCAGCTTTTTTTCGCAGTCAACCTACCGGAATGAATTCTTGTATACTCTACTTGCTCTCTCCCTCTCCTTCTTTCAGCTGCACAATTTATTTTTAAAAACTTACCTAGTAAAAGCACAAGAGTTATTATGGGCGATAGTTGGTTCATGGCACGACGACGACGACGACGGACAAAGTACATGTGTTTCGTGGTGCTGAGAAAAGGAGAAAAAAAACTCTAAAATAAAATTCTATATCAAAAGTAGCAGACGGACAAACTTGGTGGCACACTTCATCGAGAGAAAAAAAACTGCTTGTTATAGCATACCTTGCTTGAATGGATACACACACGCACACACACACACACGAAGGCGCACACTTTTCGTTTCCCTACTTTTTCCCTGTAATGATATTATTATGAGTGGTGTATTATGGGGATGTGGAAACATCATTTTTTCCAATTCCTATGTAAATATAGAAACACTTTCTTGTTCAATAAGCAAACAGTCTGCATGTATGCATGCATCATGGCGTGCTGCCGCCACTCTCTTCTCTTGTGCTACCTTTTTGCACAACAGTCACACACGCCACGACATATTATCATTATTATTATTATTATTATTATTATTAGCATACATTTGCCAGCAGCAGCCGGGGTGCAGTTCTAGCTAGCTGCTAGAACCTACACATACGCTCCATCCAAACGAATATACATTTTCCTTCACGCTCTGCCGACGACTTTGAAGCAGTGCATTCAACGCAGCTACTTTTTGAAGAGCGAACATAATTTTGTTTCCAGAAGAAAATCATGACTTTTTGCTTGGATTATTATTACTATTTACTGCTACTAGAGCGACGCTGTGTTTCTCCACATAAATATGTATGTGTATTTTTTTGATTATAAAACTAAGCAATCCCTATGAAAAAAAAGAAAGAAAATGTGTGTACTACTATTTTTTTATGAGTTAGTGAAAGTTAAAAGGTTTTCCGAGTCCGGCCGTCGATGCTGCTCTGTGTTAGTGGAGCAGCGTGAACAAAAAATGTATAGAGTAGGCAGCAGTGCAAGAAGAAGAAGAAGAAGAAGAAGGTACAAGCTGGAGAGAAGGAGAGAAGGAATCTTGTATGATGTGGTGCGGTGGTCGGCGGTACTGCTACTGCTTTTGTTGCTCAAGCTATTGCCCTGCTCTCATCTTTTTCCCCCTTGAAATAGGAAAAAAATAACGGAGAGAAAAGAGAAGGAGCATGCTCTTCCCCCCAAACAACGTTTCTTCTTCTTCTCTCCGGATAAACAATCCTTGCATGGCCAGCTAATGGCTTGCTCCAATAAGTACGTGAGCACTTTACATGTGTTCTTCTAGTATGCTGAGAGCAGGGAGAGAGACGAGAGGTGCACACATTATGCAGCTACCTACAACGAGCATAAGTATGTACGGCCTACATTACTAATATATAATCATAATAAAGAGAGAGAGAGAGAGAAAAAATGTTGCCTGGAAATGTTGCAAAAAGGGAGAGAGAGAGAGAAAAACAAGAAACTTTCTCTCTCTTTCTCTCTCTCTCTCGATGGACTACAGTAATGTGTGTATTGAGAGATAAGGCTGTGGAGGTGGAAAGAAATAAGAAGTGGAAAATTGTTGGGAGGAAAAGGGAGAGAGAAAATATGAGAGGAAAGAAAAGTGTGTAGAAAACGACGGCGATGTATGTACAGAGAGGAGGACGACAACGGCTCATCTTAGATTAGTATCTCGTGGATTTCTATAATGTAAACTTAAGCGTATGGCTGTGTGCTGTGCTCCTGTATGGCTGCGGTGCTCTAACATGAAAGCTGTGCTGTGATGGTGGCGGTGGTGGCAGTGGTATCACATTGGTGAAACTTGTACTTGAAAAAAAGGAAATTGGGTTTTATGCAGGTTCAACCTTCCACTTTACTTTTTCCGAGTTTTCGGTTCCCTGTAGAAGAAGTAGCAGCAGCAGCAGCACCAGTTTCCTTTTTCGCGTTTTCTTTTCTCTTTCGACTTGTTCGCTAAGCTTATTGTATCTAGACGCTGGTCGTATAGACTGCTACTGGTGTGTGGTGGGCAAAGGCAAGACACAAGATATCGGCAAAAAGGAGAAACGGAAGGAGAGAAAAGATTGTGCCTAAATGAAAGAGAGAGAGAGAGAGAAATGTATACGATGAAATTATTTATGTATTTTTAGGTCGGCATAAGCCCATTTTCAACATTAGGCTGCTATGTAAAATATGTGATATGAATTATATGATGAAAGGTGATCCTCAATCCTGATCCTCCAAAGTGCTCTTTTCTTCCTCTTTGGTGGCATGCTCTCATGCTGCTGCTGCTGCTGATGATGATATGATGTTTCAAGGAAAAACGTTTCCAAATGGAGGTTTGTTGGAACGAGTACGGCGTGAGTATTTAGCAAAAAACCGTTTTCCCTCCGCTAGTACTCCACTCCTCTTACCATTCTCTCATAAGGGAAAGACAATAAAGGGATTCTTTTTCAGTGCAAAATGGAAATGAAGGGATTTGAATCAGAATTCATTGGAAGATATAAAAAAAATTGTAGAGAGAGAGGGAATAAAAAAAGAAAGAAGAAATGGGATCGCATCATCAAAAAGCTATCTTGAATAGAAATGCTCCCATTTTTTCCTTCCTTCTTTTTTCCTCTTTTGTCCCTACTTACCTTTCAGTAATTGCGTAACGCTTACGTAATACGATAGATGATAATAATGCAAATAATAAAAAACAGAAAATTCACTCTTCTCGCAAAGCTAGATTGCATCTGCACAACTTTTTTTTATTGGTTTTCATTTTCTCTGTCTTCTCGAAAAGGAGGTAGGCAAAAATAGGTAGTGTGGCGCTTGGGCTATTGCAGAAAAATTTTTTAAAAAAATTCCTATGATGCGCACGTCCACTAATGCAGTTATCTTTGATGCAAAAATGCATACATGTACGTATTTATCGTAAACATGCACATTAAAATGCTAATAAGGTGAGTGTCATGAAAAAGGGACATATATTTTATTTTGCAAATAGCTACAAAAGTAGGTATGTATGTGTGCATATTTTCCTTGTCATCTTACCGCTTCAGGTTGGCTGGTTGGTTGGTTCATCATCATGACGACGACGACGACGACGATGATGATGATTCATGATGCTGTTGCCTTGTTGTCCAATAAATAAATCCCACCTTGGTTGGTTTGTTTGTTTGCAGCAGCAGCAGCAGCAAAAGTTTGCAGCAACACAACTTTGTTTTTATTGTCCGTTGGCCAAAGTTGAATGGGATTACCAAAATGTACAGTTATAAAATTGCACGCACACACACACACACAAAAGTATACACGTGCACAACTCGGCAGTTCCTTTCTAGTGCAACACAAACAGCCAGCACTAAATACTCCTATCACTGGCAATAATAATAGTAAGCAGATTAGTAGACTTCCTACTTGCTTACCAGCACCTCTCTCTCTCTCTCTGCGCCTTTGACAGGATTACTACTTGTACAACTCTTGAATTTGGAATGCTAAAAATAAAATTAATTCCATGCACTTTTATCGTAATGACAGTGCTGAAGTTGAAATAAAAACTAAACAGCTTTTGTTTGTTTTTTTTAAAGCAGTGTTCAGTAGGATATATGTATGTACATACGTGTGAGGTGAATTTGGCCATGTCGTTCTGACAAAAAATAATAATATGCAAAATTATAATGCATTCCTTGCTGTTCTTCTGTTTTGTGAGCAGGCAAGTCAATTGGTGGAGAAGAGAAACGGACAAACATGATGATGACGCAAATAGCGTTGTTGCTTTTGTTTGTGTGTTTCAGCTACACGCAAGCAAAAAATTAAAAATACTCAAGTACGCACAAACTTGTTTAGCTAATCCCTTATTTCCAATTCCAACGAGCTTTATGGCTAGTGGTAGTAGAGGAGCATCGCAGCAGAGAGGCAAGAGCGAAACAAGTTGTTGTAACGGCGTGTGTGTGTGTGTGTGTGTGTAGTAAGCAGTTTGTATTGTTGATTGGCCTAGGCACGTAGTTACATGTACAGATTTGTCCCTCTTTTAAATAATAATCTTTCACACTTGTTCCCCGTTTGCCATTTTTCCTGTGCAGCAGCACAGCAAAGCGCAAATCAATTATGTAACTGCCAACTTGAGAGAGAGACTATTTAGTATGCAGATTGCAGAGGAGAAGCAAGCGTACAGGGCAGGGGCATGATGATACTCATGATGATGATGATGATTGTGCTGATGTCGATGGGCGATCTTGGTAATTCCCAGCTTTGTAGGAAGTCAAATTGCCATCTTATTTCATGTCACCACAATCAAGCAACACACATACCTGAGCATTCTTTCAGAGTTGCAGAGAATAATGAGAGATGTCTGGCCATAACAAGATAACAACCAGCTTTACATATGGTGATGGTGGTGGTGGTGAACTACCACTGATTGTTGTGGGGATTCCACCACTGCTGTTGCTGCCAACACGTCAAGCACATTCTTCTGCACATTTTAATATTATCATCCTCATCCAATTTAAATGCACTTGGCTACCATTTCTTTAAGGACAGCAGCAGCAGCAGCAATGACAATGCCATGCGCATTAAGAATGAGCTGTTGAAGCAACAAGACGACGCTGCGCTGTTTGCTATTGTGCACACACAGTTTACACACTAGTCAATTTCAGGCTTCCACTACTCATCTTCATCCTCATGAATGACTACTACGTGCAGAGAGGCTCCAAAGCTGGACCAAGAAAAGAACAGGACGAATACTAACAACCATTTATTTTACACATTTATACTTTCCTTCTTTGCTCTACTCATCTATTCGAGAGAAGAAGAAGAAGAATAATAATAGCAGTGATTTTATAATGCCCATTTGCTCTTTTCTTCTTCTTCGTCGTCGTCGTCGTGCTGTCGTTTAGAAGATAAGAGTGCATCATCATGCATGATAGGCTTGATAACAGCTGAAAAGATGATGGCGCAGTGCAGTAGTAGAAGATTCTGTCTGCAGTTATTTGAATGACTGTTGACGGATTCCTAATCCTACACTACCGGATATATACATACAGAAGTCGAAAGAGCTACTACCCCGAGCAGCAGTAAAAGATGAAACGACAGCTAGGAAGATGAAAAAAAAGAAAAGAAAATTGGGTAAATGAATTACCAAATATTTTCTTCTCCACTAACCGTGTAAGTCTTCTTCTCTCTCTCTTTTATTTATGCAGGTTGACTTGCTATAGCAAGGAGGAGCAGGAATGCAAGCGTGTTTCAGTCAGCACATCTTTGAAAAAGTAAACAGCAGCAAACAAGAAGAAGAAGAATCTTCTCGTTTGCTCTTATTCACAACAAGTTTTGCAAGCTTCCTTTACTTACTGACGCTTTCAGCATACCAACTATCCTTAGCATTAAATTTACTTGCAGAGCAGAGAGGTATATACAGCGCCACTACTAAAATACACTCCATTGTTTTTACTATTATGATAATGATGAAAAATTGTCATTCTTTTTTTATTACACTTTTTTAAGAAACTCCTGACATAAAAAAAAGTTGGCCAAGCTGGAATCATGATCATTTGATCATCATTGTAGCAGCCCATCTATGCCTTGAGTATCTTTCAGGATTTCAACAGCAGCAGAAGAACTTCATCAGACTTCCATCCTTCTCGAGAAAGAGGAGACGCACAAAACACGAGCATATAGGGAGCAACAAAGACAATTGAAAATGAATTGTTGACCATGACGTAATAATAAACATGTCAATTACTCTGATGATGATCATCATCATCATGGAAACGAGAGCAGAATTTGGCTCATGCCACGCTACCAAAAACTTTACGGATACGTATTTGCAAAGAGGATGTACATATATTTATCTATCTCTATATACGCTTTGTCGAGAAATAGGACAGAGAGAAGCAGCAGCAGCAGTAGTAATGACAGGGGAAAAATATGAAAGGATAAATGGCTAGAGAGCCGAGGAAGAAGAATAAAAAAGGAATTAAGTATAGCACAATAATGTGGAGATGCAGAGAGTTGTACTAGAGCAGCAGCAGCAACTACGCATTCATGAATGAATGAAATAGCTTGAGTGACAGACTGAATGGCTGAAAAAGAAGACAAGACAGCACCACGAGTAATAATAACAATAACAATATTAAGTGTAAGGTGTTGTTCATTTTTTTTCTTGCAAAGGCAAGTCGTCGTCGTCGTCGTTGTGTTACCTAATAAAAATACTTAGGCAATATCAATAACATCCTTTTGATGTGTGTGGCTCATTCTGTATGGCATGGTTGGAAAGAGTAACATCCTTGTTGCATGATGAGCAGTCTCTCTGTCTGCGTATGCAAATGTGTGTGTGTGTGTGTGGCAATAAGAATTTCCCCGAGTTTCTTTTGTTACGACGACGACGAGAGTGAGTGGTGGTGGGGGTGAGACGACAGAAAGAGGAGCAATAAAAAAATGACAAGGATGATGGGCAGGGATAATAATTTTGTAATATGGAATGGAGATGACTGAAATGAGGATGCTGATTGAACAAAAACACACCTCTGTGTCTGTGGGCCAGGAAAAAATGAAAATGTATCAAGAGAAAAAAAATTATATTGAAATTTAGTTTTCTTTTACAAAAATTTTGTTTACTTTTAATTTTTCTGTGTTGATGAAAAATATACCCGTGCACAATTTTCCGAGTCTTTTTTGTTGTAAAGGCAAACGGAAGAAAAAAAAAAGAAAAGAAAAACAGAAATTTGTTGCAGCTTCAATCAAGTTTGTAGTAACAAGTTGCATAAGGACGATTTTATAAATATACCTATTGTGGCCCATATAATAATATAATGGGAGCAAAATCAGGCAGACAGGCGTGTAAAATCGTAATAATGACGATACTTTTATTTTTGTGCATGAACTCATCTCATCATCATCATCATCATGCTCATCGTCATCACCGTTTTTGTTAGTTTTTATCAATGCCATCCATCCAGGCAAGGCAAGGCAGGCAGGCAGGCGGTGTGCCGACGACCATCATTCTCTTGTACTACACTGTCAGCAGAAACTTGGATACAAAAAATTGTGTAAATGTTGAATGCGCGTATAACAGAACATATCCAATAAAAATAACAATAATCCTTGCCACAGTTCAAGCATCATATAGCAGCGCTTGCAACAAAAAAAAAAAAGACTGAGGACTGCTGCCACTGCTGCTGCTGAGCTAGTAAATTTTTACCGAAATCTTTCATCTCAATCCCTCCACAAAGTTACATACAACTTTTCAGAAAAAAAATTGAATTTTTTGCACACGCTAAATTTTTACTATCAAATGCAAAAATTACTATTTTGCATTTAGGTATTAACTTTAAAAAAATATTTTAATAATCAGTAAATATTACAGTTGGAGCTACAAATGACACATACAACACCATAAAGACACACTAAAAGCGTATAAAAAGGGTAAAAAAATACACAAGAAAAAAGTTCATTTTTTGTAAAAAAAATGTTTAATGCATTCACATTCCATGTGAGTAACAATGGTGTTCACCACACAGTATGGATGGATATATTTGTGTATTTAGGTAGTATGTATGCATGCATGTCGTCATCATCATGATTCAGTCTGCCAGCCAGTCAGTCAGTCGGTTTATGGAAATAATAATAATAATAATAACATCGCCAATCACGTTGCTCACGTAGAACATTCTACAAATTTGCACATTGTTGCATGAACGACGAAAAATGTAAACAAAAAGCAAAAGTGGTCGTCGTCACCAGCCAGCGTTGATGATGTCGTCATCAGCGGAATGGCAGCAGCAGAAGCAGCAAGATTGTTAAACTGGTTGTGCAGTTATGTACATAGCTCTAGCTAGCTAGCTATTATTATTACGGTGTATACAAAATGCTGACTGGAGGAACTCCTGTCTATTTTATTAATGAGAGGGGAAACCCCAGTCCGTTTACTGCGTTTATATTATTATTATTATCATCATCATCCTAGTAAATAAATAGTAACAAGCCAACAGTTTTTTTAAAAAAACTCTAGTAGAACTACATAACTCTCTTTGGCAAAGTGGACAAATAATATGAAACTGATCAAAAGACAGCCTGTTGTTTTCGCTGAATATAAGATGATAATATGCACAAGTCTCCTACACTCCTTTTTATACTCTCGACTACAACTTCTTGCACTCCTCTCATCATCATCTTACTTAAATAAAAAAATACCTACCTACTTTTTTTATACCTACAACCACTCACCTTCCTTGTTAGAAATATTACTACTACTTACTGCAAGCATGCCACGCGGCTCTGGCTCGCTGCTACTACATCATCATCATCATCATCATCATCTCCTTCCAACTTTACTGCTTTGTGCGTGCTTGCAAAATTGCAGCAGGCACAGCTCGTTTCTTCTTCTTCTATTTCAACTTCTCGTTTGACCAGACAAGGCCTGGCTCTCGCTTGCCGATGTCCAGCAAAAAAAAAATAAAACAATAACGTGCAAAGTGCTAACTTAACTCTCTTCTCGCTGCTCCTGCTTTTTGTGCACTTACCACTACTTAACTTGGGGGAAACCCTCTATTTTGGAATAATGCATAATACATTTTTTTTCTCTCTCTTTCATTCTTTCTTTCAGTCTTTTATAAAGCTAGTCGTCACTCACCACCACCACCACCACTTACACACTACTTCTCTCTTTCAAGTTTGTAGATATAGCCATGCTACTACTACTACTGCTACACACCGTCCTCTTCGTCATCATCATCAAGATCACGAACAATCATTGTTTACCCATGACTACCACTAGCCCTACTTTACTTTGTTCTTTGCTAAAACAGTCTTCGTCTTCTTCTTCTCATTCTTCGTCGACTTCTTTTAGCTAAGGCAGCGAACGAGTGGCGTGTGTGCCTGCTTGCTCGTCGTCATTAATGTTTAATGTCAAGTAAATGTTTGTACTCGCTTCTGCTTACTCACAGGAGAGAATCTAATGTAATGAGAATGATTCTCCTGAGAGAGAGTCTCTCGTACAGTTTTTGAGCCGCATCATCATCCTGATCATCATGAGTACTAGTGGCACTACCAGCTTACCTACTTACTTATTTACTTAACTCTGCTAGAATGCACGGTAAAAAGTTAAGAGTCAAGTGACTGGTAGGAGAGTAGAGAGAGAGTGAGTGAGTGAGTGAGTAGTAGAGTAGTAATAATGGTAACAAACTTTTAGCAGGAGAATATAACAAGTTAAACGTGCTGCTACTGCTGGTGGTGGTGGTTGTTGGCGGCGTCAAACGATAAGGAAATTATAATAACAATAATGCTAAAAAAAGGAGGATAAGGAGCAGTAGTGCCACCGCTACATATAGTGACGAGGACGACGACTGACGACGGCGGTTTTTCTCTGCCATGCCATTGTGCTATAATATGTATGCAGTTTGCATAATACGCTTTGATCGTAGTAGTAGTAGTAGGAGGAGAAGTAGTAACCGAGTTTGTAATTTTGCTGGTTGGCTTAGATGGATATAATATGGTTAATAGTTGAGTGTGGGAGAGAGATGCAGAAGAGAGAGAAGTGGTTATTTATGCCGTGTGGTAGTAGTAGTAATAGTAATATATTATGCATCATTCGTTCACAATTCACACCGCATGAGAGCCCCCACTAAACTGTTAGGACGGCACACACACACACACACACACACACAAACACAAACGGAGACAAAGCAGTTGTTTGGATGATGATGGAGATAGAGAGTGTATAAAAATGGAAAGAAAAACCCCCACAGAGGTATGCACACACTAATAATAATAGTAATAGGTAGTAATAATAACATGCATAGATGCAACTTATGAAATGGGTGGACTTGACACCCATCCCGTCTGGAAAGTCCTGTCACTTGTAACACAATCAGTCAAAAAAATGTACACCACCACTCTTCTCCTGACGACATGAGTCCGCAAAAAAACAAATGTATCATGCAACCGCTACCATCATCATCATCAGCAGCAATATAATTATTATTACTATTTACTTGTCGTATTTTTAATGACTGGGAATACTTGGCATTTAGCATGTAAGTAAGTAGGCATGTGTGACAGCCCGCGACACTCGCCTCTACTATGCTTCACACTGTATCTCCATCCCCACAAAAGTCTATTTTATTACTACAGAGCTCTCTATAAATATAGACATCTCTCTCTATAAACAGCTAAAGTAACAACGGCTGGCGAGTGCGCCGAAAGCAAAGGAAAAAGGCTGACTGGCTGAGAAAAAATATATATTAAAAAATAATAATTATGAGTGGAGTGGGGAGAAAATTGGATGCAAAAAGGTATTACTGATTATCGGTGGGTGATATGATATTAGAACAAATATGTACATGGCTAGTTTTTTATGCATGTAATGTCAATATTTTAATAATTCTTTCACTTTAATGCACTGAACCGAATGTTGGCAGTGTGTGTGTGTGCAGCCCAGCAGCTAATAATATTATCCTAATAGTTTGTTCTAAAACACACGAGCACCCGCAGAAGCAGCAGCAGCGGCGGGCGGGAGACAGGATGTGATTAGCCAAACAATTTTCTTGTTAGAAAATTTTGCAAATTAGCAACAGCAGCAGCGGCGGCGGCATGTACAACATGCATGCATATTGATAACATCATCATCATCATATCATCATCACATTGTGGTGCTGCTATCATAATAGCACTAGGTACACACACAGATAATAAGGAACAATCCATTAAGAAAGTTTTAATTAACAGTGCTAATGAAGAGTGCTTCTCTCTCGCGTCTCATCTGCTGCTGCTGCTGCTGCTGCTGCTGCTGCTGCTGCTCAACTGGATCTCCAGTGGAAAGCCTAAAAAAATATTCTTCTTTCAAGTTGATCAGGATGAGTGACTAGTACTCTCGCATCATCATCACCATCACCATCATGAAACCGGAGGAGGAGGAAAAGGAGCAGAGCGAAAAAAAAGACAATGAAAGGAATTGGATTACTATATTGGCTGACTCTATGTTCATTTGTACTACAATCATGTTGATGTGATGATGATGTGCCTCCTGGAGATTGATACGGATACTCACTGACTGACATACGATATTATTATTAGTAGTAGTATGCATCCGTGTATTGAGACACTGCCCAAAACACTGGTTACCATTATTACCACTGCTGACTGTAGTGCAAGTTCAAGCTGCCTACCTACACACACACACACAACAAATGGCTGAACTCAATCTACTTAAAATGTGCTGGTAGTAGTAGTGGTGGCATACCTAATATTAATCATGGTCATAAATATCGTAATATTAAATACCAACCTAAAAGCTAATAATAATAATAATAGTAAAATGAATATGAACATGCTGATGACGATGACTCAGAAGAAACCACTCACTTAGCCCAATTCATTTATCTACGCTGAAAAAAATGATCTCTATCTCTCGAACGAAACAAGTAAAAAAAGAGAAATGATGATGATGATGATCTTGTGAACACACAAAATTTTTTTTTCATCATCCTCATAATCATCTAATCATCATCATCATCGTCACTGGGCATTATGCTATGAATACAACCATCACCCCATGTCATCATCATCATCATCATTGATTCTTCTCATTCATTCATTCCTTCATTCATCGGATTTCATTGTGTACTCATTATTATTATTATTATGATTAGTATGCTTCCATTTATACATTGATGCCAGCACGAGGAGATGCACACATGAAGAGAGAGAAAAATTGCTTACATGTGCTAACTGAATAAAAATGACGCGCTGTTTTAGTGGTGGTGGTGGTGGCAATGATGATGATGATGACGATATAAATGGGCTTGGCTTTCCAATCATTCATTTTTGTGCAAAGTGTAAACGTTTTTGAAAAAAATGTGGAAAAACACACACTCCCTCGTTGACACAAGTGGACATTCAAAATGCAATTATGATGATGATCATGTCATGTCATATATTTTGATCGGCTCATGAAGATGATGAAGATGATGGTAATGGTGACAAACTCAAATCGTATTTCATCTTCTTTCCTCCACTACTTTCAAAGAAACGTTATTCCATTCAAATTAATTGTTTTCAGGAAAAGAATGGGATTTTTGTGTTAAAAGTTAAATTTGTGTTCTTTTCTTTGTATTCGTTTTACGGGGGTTTGTGTGTGTGACGTAACGTACGTACATCCTGTGTCTTGTATTTTGCAGCTGCATTCTGTAAAACAAGGACAAAAAAGGTAAGAGATGATAGGAGTGGTGTGGTGGATTGTGTGGAAATACCCGACCCAAGTTAATACAGACCAGTCTCGTCTACTGACCTCGGGATCGGATTAAAGGATTATAGGATTAAGTAAAAACAATTTTAAGTAAAAAGT
>JAHZMT010003190.1:0-10744 GCA_027743785.1 Sinhomidia bicolor
TTCCTGTCATTTCTGAAAAACGCCTCAGAAAATAGCTAGAGGCAAAAAGTATTTCTTTCTCGACAAAACACAGATTTCTTATATTCTTTCCTCAACTGTTATTTTTATGAATCATGAAGGATGAAGGCCTGCTCTTTTTTTATGATATTTTTTTTATAAAGAAAAAAATGTTTTACGTTTAAATGCACACGTTTGTAGTGATTGTATTATTGTTGTTCAAAGAGATTATGCAATGCATCATTTTTTTAGAAACACGTTGCATTACCGATGCAATTGTGTAGATTGACGAAATTAGGTATGTCCCCAAAAGAATCAACATTTTATTTCAACATTTTATTTCAACATTTTGAAAAATACTCTGTAATGATGAAAAAAAGTAGAAAAGTTTTTACTGATGATATGATTATGATGATGATGATTATGCCAGCAATCCGTGAGACGATAAGACCTCTACCGTCGTCAGTCAGGTTCAAAATATTCTAAGGTGGGGAACTCCTGTTATGTAGAACACTATTTTTATTGTCAAAATTAAGGTAGTAAATATACCTACACGAGAAGATGAAAAGTTAATATTATTATTATTGGTATATTTTTTATGGAGATAAGACCACGCATTTACGAGTTTGTAAGAATCCATATTATTCAATACCTGTATTTTTGATTCGCTTTTTATTTTACCAACGTACATAAAAATGACAACGATCTCCGTATACATCAAAGTAGGCATTTGTTCAAAATAAAAATCCGAGAGAAACTTCTTTAGCCGGTTTTTATAATATTATAACAATCATATAGTTATAATGATTGTACAAGATACACAACAATCATTTCATTGCCTTTTTTTCCTTCATCGCTGCTGTTTGGGTTGGTAGTTTCTGTTGATGATGATAAGACGTTGAAAATTGGAATGGAACTTGAAGAAGGGAGAACGAGAGAGAGAGAGAGAGAGGAACGAGAAGGTGTTCAAGTTTGTAAGAAACAACAAGGAGCAGAAGACAAAGAAGAAAAAAAATCAAAATAGGCGGACGCACCTTGTACACAGATATGTTATAATGGAAACGAATGAAGCTCGTAAAATTTTCAAAAGGAAAGTAGCTACCGGAATTGAGTAGAGTTTAGCCTGCGGGGTTGAAGCATTTTTTTCCTACATTTTAGCTTCAGTCACATCGTTATTTGTTACTACTACTACGACCTGATGCTACCTTTTATATTCCTTTAAAACCTTATATGTTATATAGTGACTACTCACATACCTCAGAATTTTTCAGGGGTACGTACATACGCTGATGATGATGATGATGATGACCATAGGTATCTAATTGAAGTCGTGATATAGGATGATAAAACATACCTATTAGATACACAGGGATATATACATGATACATTATGCATGCTTTTTCATCCCTTTGCTTATTATGTGTGCACCTACGTATATGCATTAAGCTTTTTATAGTAATCTATATAGCATCATTGAATTACTTTTACATCTTCTCTCTAACGTCTAATGTTCACAACATTTTTATGACATTTTTAATGATTCTCCTTCATTTTCGTCATATTGTTATAAAAATAAATTACAAAGTTTTTGCCAAATAAATAGAAAAATTCACTGGTAATTTTTGGAATTTTAAAATATAAATGAATTGCAATGTATACATTAATTTGCATAGTTCAATATCAGATTATATTTAGAGATGTCCACTAACAAAAAAATGAAGTGAAAAGAAAATGCTTACATAGTTTGTATGCTTTGAATGTGATAAAGAAAAGAATTTTTGGTCCGAGAAGCACATGTTTTAAAATGGACAAAATACGCAGTCCAGACACCTTTCATTTTACACTCTTCAGTGATGGCCTTGACTAAGGACCCTTTTCTAGAGTTCACCTGTTGAAATGAGCTCAAATTCTTCTCAAGAAACAATTTATCCTTTCGTCCTTTCTCTCTCTCTCTCTCTCTCTGCTTACCATCTGCTTTTTGAGAATTTGTTCTGTGAGAACTTTTGTGATTTGCTTTGTACGATGAGATCAGGTGGCCTACAATGACTGGGCAAGGTATTTTTACTGGATGAACTAATGTGAAAAGTGGAGACGAAGGGGACCTGACTCAAAACACGATTATTTTGGGTAAGTGGAGCCTAGTGCAAGAAAATTCCTTGAATCGAACATCATTTTCACTTTCTTGAAATAGAAAATCAAAACTGATCTATATTAAAGCTTGTCTTCTTCAAATATTAAAAAGGCATGCTCACTGACTGACTGACAATATGGCCAATATTGGGTTATAGTCAAAATGTTATCTGTGCTTTATCAAGTAAAATCTAAAGAAAACTCTATTATTACTTCATGAATTCAGCCTATGCCAGCAGCAAGCACGTTCATGTAGAGTTAATGGAGCTGATAAACAACCATGGTCTCATAACGCTGGCTCGACAATAATTGGCACTGGTGCCACTGTCATAATTTTTTGCAAAAATTCTTTCTCGAAATTGAGCAAATCATCGTACGATAAACTTTTCTTGTGAAACAAGCATCCTGGTTTTTGTAGTCTACAATTTGCAATGAGTCAAACTTTAGGAATTTTCCACTTCCTGCAGAAAGTCTTTTTCTCCAAAATTTAGATACTTTGCATCCTTTGTAGTGCCAGACAATATCCTCCTGCTTGTTAAATATTTATTGGCACCACAAAACGTTCAGCTTTATACTTCTGTTGTTGGGACTGTCATACAATTACTGGGAAGAAGAAGGGGGCAAAAATGATTGAATACATTTGCATGTCAACGTCAAAACGTTAAATATTGCCTCCCACACGACACGATCTAAAGTTAAAAAATTCCAACGAAATAACATTGTACAAAATTCGTCTCAACTTTTTTTCGGGATACATACATATATTTCTGACACAAGCACACAGACTCCTGAAAAGTCTGAGAGATGGAAAGATTATGAATCACAATTTGTGATCAGAACTCACGAACTTTTGTTATCTGTACTACCAAAATCTGCGAAAAAGCGTTTTTTAACTATTTTCCTCTTAAAATATTATGTTGATTATGGTCGTGTAATTGCCTTTTTATCTAATCCTAAGATTTTATGAACCTACTCATCGCCAATGTATGCATGTACAAATGTATATACGTCCGTGAGTCAAGCAAAAAGAGAGAACAGCTAAATTATACATTTTTTTGATTTACTACTCAACTTGAAACAGGCATATGGGTTTGGTGTTAGTTGTTTGCTACTAGCCTCAATTTATAGCACATTATTTCATTAATAAACTTGACGGGCATATGTATATACCTACATTAAATTCATTCATCAGTACTTTTTTCTGCAAAAAAATGCGATATATGAGCGCATACAAAAACACATTAGCAATGCAAATTAATTTTCAAACTTACTTAGAGCTTTTGGCAAGTTTTTTCAGCCTGCAGTACAGAAATAATTGCAAAAATGCAATAAATATACAATGAAGATACGATGAGCGCTAAATTGAATGAATGAATGAAACTTTTGCTCTAGCAGCATAGCAGCAGCACCATCACCACCAATCCCCAATTTTTTTTTCTTACAATACACTGAATACTAATGTAAGTTTAATATGTTTTTGTCCTTATATGAAAAATTTATTAACTTTATGTTGCAGGACTTTCATTGTAAACTCAACACCCAGCAGCAGCAGCAGAAAAATACACAAGTATAATACACCATGATGATGATAATAATGATGATGCATTAAATGCTGACAAGAAGAAATAATAATGTGTACATAATATATACTTACTTGCGTGCACCCTCTCTCTCTCTCTCACTCTGACATTCTTTTTAGTGCTGATGCCAATGCATGCCTTATTATGATGACTAACCTTGTATACATGATTAGTAAATTACTTAACTGTATTGGTAGTGAAGCCCATTATCATTATCAGCACATTTTTACTATTGGGTATATAGCAATAATCACGCAATTTGTTTCAGGTACATGACCTGCAAGCTTGTCCAATCCAATCCAAACAGGAGTTCGTTTACTTTTACAGTTCTGTATTACAATGCATGCACTGGTAATGACACCAGTAACGAAATGGAAATGCATTTAAATGCCAACGAATTCAGAACATTTTAAAGGACATCCAGCTGCCCAACCCTATACTCCTTTAAAACGTAGATGTATGCATCAGCAAAATATTTTCCTTCTGATGTTCTGGTTTTGGACATTACAGATCTCACATTACCAAAAAAATTTTCATTGAAATTGAGCAATTAGTTTTGATTATTATTAGCGTAATTATTCAGGTACATATGTTTGGCCTGGTCCATGATTTTGTTATCATTTGGAATTGAATGAACAACCAAATTATCATTCATTACCAATTACAACTACGCTATATGAATTGAAGGACAACGATAATAAAGCAGATTAAATTACTGACAAGATTATGTATTTCTTGGTACTTTTGCTTTAATAAACGCAAGAAAAAGTCACATGGATATTGCTGGATTAAATTTCAAGTTAACAGGTTTAAGAAAATGCGACAAGTTAATGTGCAAAAATGCAATAATTAACGGCAGCATACATATTTTCACAAGTAACAAGTTAGTATTTATTTCTATGTCGCTGTTCTTTACAAAATCGATATGTATCTCGAAACCGAACCGGTACAAAAGGATCTAAAACTGAAAAATATACATGCAATTAGGAAAGTAAATATTATAATCAGAACTTTCAGTTACTACTAGCAATGAACTACTAGGTGTAACCACTAAAAGGAATTCGGTAACTGACGCGAGTTGACTGACAGCGTATGCTGTAAATATTTATGGATGAATGAAATATGTAAATAGCGCCTGTCACAAGATCACTCTTCTAATGAAAGAATATGTTAAGGTGAGAATAGGAAATGTATGCGATAAGATGAATCCTCTAACAAGGCAAACATACTCTTTCCACCAAAGTAATTATTACAATTTTGCAAATTTAAAAGGTTGGCGAGCTTATAGTTTCATTTTCATTAGCACGGAATATGGCGATCTTCAATATGTTACCTGCTTATAAAATCGTAGAGACGTCATAAATTTAAAATAAGCCGTTTATTTGACTCGTTGAAAAAATGTCTAGTATACATACAAGTCTCTCGTCTAACTAAACGGCACCTCAAAGTTAATTGTAAATTATAATCACATAAAGGTTTGTGTAATACAGCATCTTACCATGTTGTCGCAAGCACCCCTTGCAATTTTTCTAACAGAAGAAAACCGTGAAGAAATTGTAGTAATTTTATTTAATGTATTTACTGAAAAACATCTTTAATTAAATGAAATCGAAATTCCTTAAAAAAGTTCTATTATATTCCATGCAACTGCTGCTGCGTAAATAATCAGTAAACTATTTCATCAAATTAGGATGCGGGATACCCCAACAATGGTACATTGAGTATTTCTTTCACAATATAATATTATATAATAATAATTTGAAATCAAAATATCTACTCATGACACCACAACGTGATTCTCATTTTAACTAATTCAATATAATTTCATCAAAGTACAAGCAAGTTGCTACAAAATACACAATTTCAAAAGAAATTACACTAGCATTAGTCTGATAATATGACAATTATGTCTCTCAGCAGGACACTAGGTACAACTTGAGTAATGTGCTGAGTAATTTGATTAATAATTTCAAAGATTGTAAAGATCGTATAAGTACTCTGCTTCAAATTTTTAGATAAAGACCAAAATTCGTATATAGGTATATGTTATTATATTCTGGCGCTAATGCAGTAAGAATATAATAAAATTATTATTCCAGATTACAAAAAAAAACCTTGTGTTGTTTAGCTTAAAATATATATGTTGTGCATTTACTAGTATAATATAAGAAATATAATTTGGTGGAAACAATCATAACAAAACAATATTTTTATAATATGCGTTCAAAAGTATAGAAAGCCTCTTCTTGACAAGAATACCATCATCGCCCCGTCCGTCGCAACTCATTTGCTACACAGCATAACTTCCCAATGAGCTTTTCTACAACGACAGCACGCAGGCTTCATTTTAAAAATTACTTTTCAGCGTCATTAACTTGAAGCAAGCTTGTCTTGTCGACGAAAGAAAAAATCAGAAATAAGGAATTATTCACGCAATAAGATTCAACGCTGGAGAAAGGGTTTACTCAAATTAACAACGTACAACTCGATTTCAATATGCTGTATATACTGGTGCAGCATACATGTAATCAAACAAAGTGGAATGGAATATTTGACATGACACGTATCGAAATAATGGTTGGAAAAGAGACACGGTCTGAAATTTGTTGTACATACACACACGGATAATAAAAAACATTATTTGTTGCCCACATTATCTTCGTCTCAAGTAATCTTTTGAAACTACGACTAAAATAACTCGAGTAAAAGCCAAGCTTCTCCTCCATCGTAAAAAATCCGAGTAATCACCGTAATAATAGTAATAAGATCGTGTACGAGTACACAGCGACGACGGCAGAAAAATGGTAGGTTTTCATTGTCCAGCCAATTACATTGTTCCAGCTTCAGAACTGCTTAGGTATGCATATTTTTATATTTGACTAACCGCTAAAGTTAGAGAGAAACCTCTACACTGTAGTCCAAAATTGCTTATGGCTCCTGACTTAAATTAAGATTGCTACAGAATTTAGATTTTGCTGAAAAGTTGTTTCAAAAATGCTCTAAATTTTTTCTGTGGTTTTAAGTGAACATTAAAATACAATATATACGTAGCTCCACGGTAGTTAAAATTTTACGCAAAAAATGGACGCCAAAAGTCATCTTTAAAAATATTTGCCACACTGCCGGTTTCAGTAGTACGCAGATTGTTTCAACGTAACGGACAAATCTCTAAGCAAATTTTTTTCTACTACTGAGTTGTAGAAAATCTGATCAACGTGTCATAAGATACAACAAAAATATTCAGCAGTCTAGTCTTGGAATTTTCCCGACTAACAATGATTTTATACTTTTATACAACGTATGCAAGTAATTTTCATTATTTCAGCTTCATTGTCACATCACCGTATTAATAATGGTCATGTATTTTAGATATATCACAAACAGCCGTCGTGCATTAATTCCCGGTGTTAGTTCTTCTTTAGTGAACGATGAAAAAAAAATTATGTGCAACATTATCACAGACAAGCTGAGCAAAGAGACTACTACACTGTGACGACCATCTAGTCATTTCATTTTTTTAGCCACACCATTCTCCTCTTCTTTTTCATCGTTATCGGACACAAAACATGTTATGTCGGGTGTGTGTGTTGTTGTTGGAAGCAAAGGGTTGATGGTGACTACTATAGCTATATACTAGGCTGATGATACGAAAATTCAACATCTTTTTGCCTCATGCGTACATTTTATAGAGTTTATAGAAAACTTGCTTTTTTCAGCTTGATAGGGATATAACGATGATGAGGATGATATAGCAGCAGCAGCAGTAGTGATGGTGCGGTGCGATGACTTGAATTGAAAGACTATGTCTGTTCTCCTATGACTATGTATGCATATACCTACTTATTGTTATAGGTACATACGCTCAGAGATTCCTTAAGTGAATGTAATATATAATGGCATTATTCAGAGGAATTACAGGAGATAAGTAGGTATGTACGCGCTTCTTGCAAGGTATGTAAATAAAATGGCCTCAAGTCATTTTTTGTCGCAACTCTCAAGCCAGAGCTCAACTTTGCATCTCTTCGTTTTTCTGTCTACATGATTTGTCAGAAGAAGGAAGATGTGCTTTCAGGTGTGAGCTTGTGTTGACGATTCAAAACGCTAAATGTTTTCCGTTCTTTAATAACAATGTAGCTACTACACACAATATTACAGCACACACTGAGCGTCGTCTTTAGTATATTGAATAGGGATAATAAATACGATAAAACGATTGCCCATCCTATTGTTGGCTATGGATTTTACACATTCCTTTGTCTTCAGGTTTTTTTTCTTCAATAGTATAATATTTTTTCACAGTACTCTTCTTAGAAAAAAAGCATAAATTTTACATAGAGTAATCAAATCAATGTATTAACCTAGCGTCATTTTAGCATTGAAAAAAATCATCATCGTCATAAGCAACAGTGTTTTATATCAGTAACCAGTAACGGCTACTTTTTTTGAATTTTTACACACACCACCTATGGAACATTACGTTTATATCTTGAAATACTCTCAATATTGCAGAGTTGCTATATTTCAAATGACTTACAACCTCGTTTGTTAGGAAATCAATCAAATAACTTTCACGCAAGAAAAAAAGAGAATTACATAGGTAAATACGCATGAAAAGTTATGACTCTGAGACTCTGAGCTGTTTACTCGCCAGAAAGTATGCGTTTGTTTGTCATATTATTTTTTACGCAATTATGCTTTCCGCTTCAGTGATTGTTTTCAAACAAATTTCTACCACTTTTAAACAAAACCTGACTGCAATTTAAGAAGTGGCGAATTTATTGCAACTCACTTACTACGCCATTATCTTTATATATTTTGTACAGTTGGATGATATGGTAAAATGATGGCGTAATTGAAAATCACCATTTCACAGAAGAGGTCACGAGAAGTGCCAAATAAACCGGAACTTATTTGTACCTTTCAACAGCTCATCAATAATAACCCATACGTATTTAGAAAATTATGTTTGTGTACAGCTTTAAGTAGTGTGTGTGATACATAGGGTGTAATTCTGTATATCACACGAAGAAAAAAAACCCATAAAATAGGTAATGTATTTAGTACAAAGAATTTTTTTAGGCAAGTCACCTTGAGAAAAAAAAGTTTAAAAAAAATTTCTATGAACTGAGTTTTATTTGATTTTGTTCTTGAATGACGTTACGACTCACGATGATAATAATAATGGTAGAAATAATGATAATCGTATCATAATAACTAGGGAGGGCGATCGAGGGGACTCACTGTGCTCGCTGCTGCAGGGCAAGGATATGAAAAAAATACCGATGTAATGTACAAAACCGAACAAAATGCATGTCAAAATACAAGTCAGATAGCTGGGGGCAGAGACAGGCATAAAGGCCCAAAATGTAAAACGGTGGTGTATGTAATGACTTGATGAGTTACGTTTTCTGCCCTGATTCATCAAAATCATCGTCATTACCAACTCTCCACCACAAAAGTCATCATCATCATCATCATCATCCTCCTCCTCATCATTTACAAAAAGTATTAATGTGCTATGCAAGTTGTAAGATGGATGAACATGAGCACTTGAGCAGGGCTGAGAGAGTGACTGAAATTTTCTAAATAAATGAGAACATCTATTATATATGGCAGAGTCTTTTTGAGTTGAGACTACGTCTCAGCACGGTTTTGAGCAAGATGCATTTTCATCATTACGCAGTTGGGAGGCGAGTACCTAAAATTCCATTCCTACTTGTTATATATACTGTTGCTGAGATGGACCATAATTGTAGACAAGAACAGCATATAGAGAACTTTATTCTTTTCTACTGAAGAAATTACTGAAAATTGTCTGAGAAGAGCCATTTAAAATATATGGAAAGGAGTCACCTACCTCGAACATCAAGTTTTAGATGCCACATTATATTCATCTCACCTCTCTCTCTCTCTCTCTCTAACTCCGCAAGTTTCCAAAAAATAAATTGAGGTACCCTCAAGGTAAAATTCCAGAAAACTCTCATCTTCTTCCTTCAAAATGTACAACCTTCACCAGCATTTTTTTTTCTTCTCGTAATAATTGAATCGGAGGGGAAATGACCAGAAGTATTATTGCTGGAGCTTACAAAGTATATATACAGCTGGCTCTAATTCTGAAGAAAGGACGCGTTTAAATATTTCAACCAAACTTGGGTAGAAGAGCTACTAAAGGGTACTTAAATGCGCATTATTCCTGGACTTCACTTTATACATGAATATTATAGTATGTATGAAAGTTTGAAAACAAAAAATAACATATTAGATTGAATAATAATATTGCCCATATACTGAGAATCAGAACATCACCCGTTTTATTATTCTGATAACATATTCAAAGCTCATCATCATCCCCTACAAGCTCATGTATGATGCATGCCTGTATGATGTACTTGTATTCAGGGCTTCCTTACAACTCGAAGGTACAAAGCATAATAATCGCATTGCGTGAAGGCATGCAAGTAATTTTTTTTTCAATACGTGGATAAAAAAAAACAAGCGAAGGAGGGAAGAAGGCGGATCAGACTTCTTTAGACGAAAAGATGAGCATTGTACATAAACTTGCGGCCTTCACAAAAATTTCCTACAAAACGGTTTCAAGATTCCAGCTTAAATCCTACTAGCCATAAGTAAAAATAAGTAAACAACACATTCTTCAGAAAAGATTCGCTTGTTGTATAGTAACTTGATAGATATCAACAATTGTAGTAAACACAAGGAGGTTGTTTGAAAAACCAATATGATGATTTTGTAGAGGGTGACATGGGGTGTTGAGTTTGGTTGGGTGCATGGAATTATAATGTCATTCCCTGCACAAAAATATCATGTGTAGTACATTGTACATTTATTGGTAATGATTTTGAAAAATCCGAAAATACGGAGAAAAGTTTGGCGTTACATTAGCGTGAAAATAAAGTTTTTTTTAATTGAAGAAAAAGAATTTTTCTTGAATTAACATGAAAGTATTTAGAAGAGCACGGGCGATGATGACGAGTGTTATGATGACCCCTTTACATTTTTTTCCCGAAAATAATAAGGCA
>JAHZMT010003191.1:0-12364 GCA_027743785.1 Sinhomidia bicolor
TTACAGTTGGCTTACTAACTAATAATGATAATAAATAGATATGATAATAATAGTAAATCCTAAAAATCACCAATTATGAGATAAATGGCACAAGTAACACTTCTTATTTATAAAGAATCAAATACGTAGAAAACACTTACATCATTAATTAGTTGTATCAAGATGTAGGATCGCCAGTTTCTTCTCCAGAAATTTGTATTTTTCAAACAATTTAGCATGGCAAAGTAGTAGCCCACATTTAAATTTATTTCACATTTTCACAAAATTGACATTTTTTTTGGCACCGTTAATACGTGTCACAATAAAAAAAATATCAAATATTAGGCGTTGTTAACTTTAAAAAACTTTGTAGCAGTTGTAAGAGTACCGACAAAATCTTCTGATTAAAATATTAAGGAAACTGCTCCAATATTTGTTTTCTGACTGGCTGGGTCTTTAGAATTATTGATTGCTGGACCTGTACTGTTTTATAACAAATTAAAATATCCTTTTAGATTTTAGAGAAAAACCACGAAAGAACCAGTTTTGTTCACTTTTTAACGTGATGATATAAACAAATAACTTCCACAGCTGATGAGACAGCAGTATTAAGTGAGAATGCCCGGCAAAGAGCAAAACTGACATAAAAAGTTACATGAATTAGAGAATGTGCATGTTTATGTAGGCTTCTTATTCTTGTTGGTCCACGTACATTTTGTCTAGTTCTAGCTAGTGGTGTGTGTATCCAAAAGAAACTAACAAGTGTAATGTAAAATTACTTTTAAAATGCTTTAAAAACCATTTTTAAAAAAATGTAAATAACAATTGCACGCGATATTTCTTGAAATAACTTTNTTATCAAGTTGTATTGAATGACATTGAAAACGAATAAAGTGGAAATGGGACGATTAAGAAAACTTTTGGAATTTACAGACAATGAAGTAATAATTTACGGCTATGCACGATGCAGTTTTTAGCTACGTTTGAACGTTATGTATGATGACTCACTCAACTCATAAGAGTTACGTGTTTTTGATTTCTTTATTACATTATTATTGTGGATAAGTATTATGTAATTGATTAAATATAATTTCCAATTAAAGTAATTTGTTAACGCATCTGGATTTCCGAGTTTGGAAAGACCCTTTGTTTATTTTGTTGTATTACTGCACTGTATGACAAAATGACTATTAAAATGATAATATATAATTTAGTTTCTCTTGTTGATTTCATATCGTATAATTCACAGGATTAAGAGTAAAAAATGAAATGAGATATTGAAAGAAAATGTAAACCTAGGAGTAAAGACGGTTTAATTTTTTAATACTACAGAAAATTCATGACATGCAATACAAATGCAAGTCACCGCCGTATGTACTACATACTACAGTACACACTGTGCAGTTTACTAAAAAGCCTTTTTGTCCGGAATAAAGTAACGAGGTGTAAAGTTCAGTATTAACTTACCTATTCACTGAAAGTTTTCATTGTTTTTTAAATAAGCAATTGCATGGGATTATTATAAATATTAGTATTTATTGTTGTTTTTTTTCAAATTTGATCGGGTTTAAGTTGTGAAATGAATGATAACTTACAAGTGTGTTAGTTTCTCTGCTTTGCTTTCTCGAAACTTATGCATGGCACTTTCTACACGAATGACTTCAACATTCCGAAAAACATGTCCCTTCAGAAATTGGATAATAGTGATTTCAAATAATTACATCCATGCACTCTGCTTAACGTATTGAAAACTCTAAATAATACTGTGTTCCAAAAAATATTTTCCAGTTGTCTTTGAAAGCAATGTATGACATTAATATGACCTTTTATTTTTTCGTGTATCTTAATCCGTTAAGTACGAATTAATTATCCATTATTGTAAGAAATAAACGAAACAGAAAAAGTAAATGTGCAGATAGTGCAGATTATAATATCCATGTTGAAATGAGGTCACTTTTGAGAGCCTTTGCTCTACTAATATTATTATACCATTAAAAAGCAACATTAAATTGATTACGCCGAATATGACTTCCGGCAGGCATACATTCTGTATCTGAAAAATATGCACACTGCACTCACATGGAATGGAATATTGCAGACAGAGACTAATAAGATGACTTGCTATTGTTCTATGTGTAATAATAAACTTTTTTTAAAGTAGCCTCATAATATATTTAATTTAAAACAAAATACGTAGTATGTATGTAACACACAGTAATTTACCTACCCATGAATACATATTGAAACATTTTATTACATGTAATATATTTCAAGTAAACTTATGATATAACTGTAAAGTTGATAAGAAAAATGAAGAATGTTACTGTTTTCTTTGCTTTCAAATTCAATACCAATTTGTTCTTTACAAATTTACTGTCTGTTTCTGTTTGCCAAGCAATGTGGTTATTGGTTGGTTAGGCTTTGCAATTGGCAAAATGGATTGACAGAGCACAACACAAAAGTCGAGTGCACCTAATATGTTATGAGATATGAACATTAATGCAATAGAGGAGCGGAAGTAGTGTGGTGATAAAAGGATATTGGATTGGGTATATATTGCTTTAATTTGAAAATGAACACTTTAAAAAGTAATATGGGTTACTTCAATGCACATTCCACATGGATGCTTATAATATAACCTTATATGACCAAGTTTTATATATTTCTAACTAAAACGTACATGTAGCATAACAAAAGGCGGAAAAGTTTTTTTTAGTTTTTTTTAAAATTTTAAGTCGGGCAATTAAATACTTGAGATTCTTTTTTTCTGCTAATCATTTTTTGAATAGAATTGACTTAGGCTCTACAACGGAATGCCTTTTGAGAGATTTCTCATGGGTTGCGATATATATGCATACCTATGTATTCTATAAATGCCATCTTGAAAAGCTAATTCATGAAAAATCTCAAGTACTACAGTTCGAAACGTAGACGCGATATCAATCGAAAAAACAGTTCTTGTTTTTGCAAACGTAGAAATCAGCATAAATTACATTATAAAAACATCGTTAGACGGTAGAAAACACCCCTCAAACTACAGACATTTGTGCGTTCGTGTGTTCTAGAAATGAACCTTGTAAAAATCTTTGGTACATTGGTACATACATATATAGGTAAATATTTTTTTTATTTTAACGTCTTGATAGTAATCAAAAATTCTGACATGAAAACGCTGCCTGTTTTAGTATCCAAACATGTATAATTGTGTAAGTCATTGTAAATTTAAATATGCGGGCAGTTGTTGATATTGGCAAATTGGCAATTGCAAAATATCTTTATTAAATCAAAAAACAATACCGTTCTTATAGACAATGAGTTTTTGTCAATGACGAATCTAATTGAACGGATAAAGTTGCCCAGCTTTAGTTGACGTCCACGCAGCTATTTTAAACATCATTCTAGTTACATAAAACTTACTTAAATAAAAGTTCTAGTCCAGCACAGGAAGTTTTTAATTGCTTATTTACAATGGAAAAGAGTTTTGGTTGTCTCTTAATATGGCCTATCTAGTCGACATAAATTACATTATATATACATCATATATCATAATTAATATATAGCAAATATGTATGTAGATCATTTCAAAACAAAATGCAGCACCATTAATATTGCCTTCCATGTCAAAATCAATAATAATAAATAATAATAATTAAAATAAATATGTCGTGTCCATCGACTAGAATACAAAATTATGTCTCATTTATCTTAAGCTAAAAGTTATTGTACCCCGTTATTAAAATAGATCACTGGTGTGGTTGTGATTGGATCTTAGGACACCCAGCAGCGTGTATTAACCTTACATTATTACTTTTATTACATACTAATAATAATATCTTTTATTTTATTTTTATGTACATATTTCACAACTCCATTCCGTATTGTATGCAATTTTGTGCAATTAAAACAAGTGAGAAAAAACTCAATCTATGTTTAGTTCAAAATTTTAATGAAGAACAAGTCTTGAATATTCACTTCGCTCTAATAACTGACTCTAATCAAAATAATAGCATTTATGATTTTTCTGTAATCTATGTTTAATTAATGGTATTTGTATAATATATACATACATTTTATGCATTATTTAGAAGACTAAACGATGTAAGAAAGTCTTAATATTTTTCGCTTTACAGGCTATGCGTAATAAAAATAATTCTTATTTTCTCTAGTTTTCACTGTACATATTAATTTACATTTCATAGAATGCAATAAGTTTTGTAATTAAATAAATGCGGTTTAAATAGAGACATTAATTGCTCCTATTTCATAAACGTTTGCAACAAAGATAAATAGGAATAAAGTTACTAGTGATCATATAGCATCGTTAAATTTCACCCAAAAATCTGTCTTTGCAGAGCTCTGTAATAAAGTGAATCATATAAATTATTCGAGCTTCACAAAAGCTTTTCAAGCAATAACGAATATACCAAAAAAATACTCCTACCATACCTCTGTATTAAAGAAGGTTATCTCCGGAGCAAGTCCTGTTGGTTGCCTCTTATAGGTTAAGTAGCAAGTATAAAGTAGTTCCTTGGCTAGATCCATATGCCACGAAGGCAGTCCATGTAGAGTTCCCATTGCCAGAGTACCGGAGAGGAAGCACACCAAGTGATCCTAAAATTATACAAATTGTTAAAAATATAATACACAGGAGCTTAATTACAAAAATCGTTTTTAATTAAACAATAACTGAAACTTAATTTTTTAAAAATAATTCAAAAATAAAAATGAGTGCCCACCATTTTTGGGCGTAGAATTTGCCCGTTGTTTTCCAATTCACTAATAAAGGTGAGGTTCGAGAGGTGTGTTCTTTGCACCAATTTGTTTTTTATCCCTTCTACCGCTAGCAAATAATCCTCTTTAAGACTGAAAAGAAAATAAATTCATTTGTCATCATTAACCAGACTCTACTAACTAGTATTTATTACCTATGTCATACTTCAAGCGAAAGTCTTTCTTCATCGAATGTAATTTAAACTCACAAATTAACTGTCTTGCCAGTTTGTACCCACTGTTTCACCAAATATTCGTAGTAGGAATCTCCACGAGCTCCCAACGTTATCACGGACGACATTCGAAAAGAACCAGTTGAGGGGGTGATATGTATAGGGACAAGACCGTGTATTTTAGGCAATGAGTGAATATGACGCGATACGTTCATTGCAGTATCCTGAAAACAAGAAATCATATCCATCAAGTAAATCATTTGTAACTAGAAATGTTGCTACAAAGCAATAAAACGTTCTATGTATTATAAATTATAGGTATGTAATGTAAAATTAGTCACAAGAAAAATATGAATAAGTTGCTCACAAAATATTTAAAAGTAACAAACCTCGAAAATAGGATTCTTTGTTAGTCTAGACAAGTCTCTAAATTCTAATTGTACTGTGGAGACTTCACTTGTTGTGGAATCGGGGCTCCATGAAGGTCCATGGGCAACACGATTTTTAAGATTAACATCCGAATAAGGCACTCCAGACCTACAAAACAAAGATTAAAATACATATGCATAAGCTGTCTTTTATCCGATAGCAATAATTTACTAAACTAAATAGCATACATTTCGTATTTAATAGTAGTGCAGTGATTAAATATACTTACGGACTCTTAAAGCCGGCAAGCAAAATGGTTCCCAACTCTTCCGACTTTCGTAAAAATATTTCTTCACCAGATAAGTGATATGCACTTAAGAGGCCTCCCATTACTCTTATGGTTGTTTCAAATAAATTTACATTGCGATTTATATTAAATGACAATGAATTTTCAACCCAATCGCGTGCTTCAAAAAATTCTGTAAATCAGAGTAATGAACAATATTTGCGCAATATTTAGAAGTTGCTTTTTCAAGACTGGGTAAATTTTTAAAAGAAGGGAAACGTTATCTATCATGCTACCTTTCTGTAGTCCCATGATGTACATTGTATCCAAGCTATCGATTAAAGTCAATGCCAGTCCAAACCAATCTTGTCCTGTTTTAGAAATAGGGCGAAGATGATCTTGTCCCCATGCATATGATTTATAGCCATTCCAGGCATGCAAGAATGCTTTAACGACTTCTTCTTGTCTTGGATTTTTTGGTCCTAATCATAAAAATCAATTTAAAAGAAATAATACATTTGTACAGCCTATTATGTACGAACGCATGCCTATACAAAAAAGTAAATTACCTACCGTCAAATTTTAGCCGCTTTTTCTCGGTTTTAGAAGATCCTAAAAGCGGTTTCTTTGACTGCCTTTTTCTAAGTTTTGATATAGGAATGACAGGGTCTAAGGAAATAACGCTGCGGATATTTTCTGCAGCCTGATTTTTAGACTCCTATTGGAAATAAACATATAAATGCATTTATCAATGCCATTGTGGATGATTAGTGATTAATTAAATAGAAATATGATAAATTGTACCGTTGAGCGATCCTCCCCAGTTTTCTGATTAGATAAACGAACATTGCTTGTTTCTAAGTCTGGTGATAGTTGTTTGGCAATTGTAGGAAGTCTCTCTGCATGCGGCAAAAGGCGTCCTTTTTCTTTCGACGGATTTCTTACATATTCTGGAACTATAGTGCTGGAACTGGGATTTTGAAGTGACCGAAGGGGTTGTGCTTGAGCATTAAATTTAGTCTTGAAGACATCTTCGGAAGCGTCGGGTGCCCACGTAAACGTCGTGGATATGAGACAGAAGCTCACCACAATTAAGAGCAACATCAAGACAAAACTTTTTTGCAGTCGTGAGAGTCTATTCCATTGCTAAAAAGTGGAAATAAGGAAATTAAATAAATTATGCCAAGCCAAAAACATAACTCAATGAACTCACTCAACTAATAAAGACTCACTCGACGGAGGTTGATAGATTTTCCAGTGCTGTCTTGACTCGACCCTTGCTCAAAATGTACTATTGGAGTGGGTACGTAAACAGATGTATACGGTACGTCCTCCATTGCTCTGCTATATGTGTTGCTAAGTAATATATGGATGGACTTGTAAATGAACCAAACTGTCCGTGTGTTAAATTAAATTGTATGTAAGGTAAAGTTAATGGAGTCTAATTCCTCGTTGAGTTTTGTCAGAGTATAAAATTTGCTATCCAATTGACCCAATCCATGATTATTATTCCGTTCGTGGAGGTAATCCAATTAAAAGTAGAGCATTTTTCATTCAGCAAATGAAGAGGAAATCTTCTGCAATAAGTAAATATAAAAGTAATAAAATTTAACTCATCTTTGTATGAACATTGGCTCAAATGTACATTTATTCTGAAATTCATACAAATGTTGATCTGGTTGATCAAATCTGTAATATTTCAAAACGATGTTCATATTTATATCCCTCACAACAGCATCATGTACATAAAGAACATGAAACGACGCTTGTTGGTTTACTGGAAGGTTAAGGGTAAAGCTATCGAGTTGATCGAGTGCCAGCTCAATTAACACTGTCTTGTCCCTCATAATCATAATATTCATCAATGCTTCTATAGAGGAGTAGACAGATACTAATTCATACAAAACAAAACGAGGCTCCGATAGGATGTCTATTTACATAGCACTAATTTTTAACTTTGCATGTAAAAAAGAGCTCAGCAAGCAAGATATACATTGTGCCTAAAGTAAACTGATCGTCAATCGTTGTCTTTATTTACGTTACACACACACGACTTATCCTCTGTCTATCTCAATCTTATATCAAGCCTTCCTGATTCCTGAGTGTTCTAAACTAAATAAGAATTTTTGATTATGCACGAAACGCATATTATTCGCATTCGCTTCGTACAAAACTTTGTCCATATTGATACATAATTTATCAACAAGGTGCATGAAGCTATCTATTATTGGGTAAAATGTATTGTTTGATTGTTTCTTACTTCCCAAAATTGAATGTATGTCAGAGTCAGAATAGCAAAGCAACCTATACGCTAATTCTAATAAATGAACTACAACCATAGTATTGTACCATGCACTCAACTCAACAACACAGTAACAAAAGTTAATAAGATCTTAAAAGGGAAGGTAACGCCAACAACTTTGTCAACGTAGGTGGGTATTTTATTTTAATTTGTAAATGGTGTATTCCTCTATTCAACTTAAAGTCTAAATTAAAATAGTATTGCTTATTGTAAAGCATTTTGTTTGTAGTAATGTTTATACCATTTAGCGTAGTTTTAATAGTTAGTTGTCGACGTTAGCGTGTTAAACGCCCCTTCAGACAGCCAACTCACGCGTCCCAGCCTTGTCTCAGCAAACAAATTCGAAAGCTTAAAAAACTATTCGTTTAAAATCGGCTATAAAAATTAGCGTATTATTTTCACCAGTTTGTTACAGTTCAAGAGTAACTTGAACTCGACTAGAAGTTAGTATGGTAAAAAATGAATGGAATAATGGTGAACTGCTGAGCAGAAACTAGAAACAGATGCTTTTCTTTTTAGCATTCAAATTTACACAGAGACAACAATAATATTAGTATTGGTACTGGTGGTACTCATACAGATTTACAGATACACAACACACAAGTTGTGTGACACAACTACCGAATACGTGTTGCAGTTTGCAGTTGCAGACTTCCATATAAAAATAAACACGTATGCAAAGCAAAGCAAGCAATGTTTGCGAAAATGAGAGAAAGACAAGACGGACGAAGGACATTAAAACTATCGTAGTAAGACCTCTTTTGATAAGATAAGGCAGTAATGAAGTAAGGCAATCAATTGACACGTCATTTGATAAGCTCATGTATTTTGTAAATTACGTATGTATCTGTATTTCCCTACGACTTACAGTGTTTGAAGTATAATTACAACACAACCCCGATTGGGGGAAAGGGACAGGGTCATCATGTATAATAAATTAAATATGGAAAATATTGAATATTTTTCTTGATTGATGATAACATCGTAACGTAACAGTAATTAGTGTTTATTAAACCAGCTTGTCGTATCCTTTGATAGAAGCAGAGGAAAAGTTGAACTGTTCTTAATTTATGTAATTTATTCCCAAAAACTATATAATAGCTCTACAACTACAACAACTAGCACCCGAGATCTCGGTCATTCTAGCTGGTAAACTGTCACATATTTCATTATAAACAAACGAACTTTAAACGGTTCTCAAGTATTGTACCTTGTAGTTGTCTGAAGTTGCAAATTTATTTTTTTAAACCAAAGAAATCACGTGATGCGCTGTATGTGTTGTTTGCCTATTTTTATGGAGTTTGCATTCAAACGTTACTTGGTAGAAATATAAGTTGCCCTTTAATCTTCTAAAAGTAGAGATGACTGACTTTGTGAGACCTTTAAAAGTTTTCCAACTATATTTCAAACCTAGACCTCTAATCGCAGATCCCGTTGGACAAGGTACCGGCGGACAGATGCAGCACAGACTAACGCCATGTTGTGAATATATTGTGCTACACTACTTTATAGACTGTAGACGTAAACCAAAGTAAGTAACGTATATCTTGATATGGATGGATGGTAATCTACTACTACTACACACAACAACACAGCCATAATGTACAAACAATGCCACATGACATTTGAATTTGAACTGAACTGTGTTTTTGCATAGACAATAGATGACGATGATGTACTAAAAAGTATGCATTGATATTGATAAACATGCGTGCACATCAAATCAAATTGTAAACAAACACGTTTTCCGGTTGTAGATTTTGAACATTTCCAAGCATCGTAAAAAATTTGAAAATTAGCTAAAAATAATAATTTTTTTTGTTGTTTTTGCTACCAAAGATTCTTCTGATGAACTGAACAATTAGGTAGTCAATAGTTGATGTAGACATTTCTACTTCATTTCTTCACCTACATTGTGCATACACACATAGTTCCACATCAACCAGAACCAGCTCGGATTAGGACTTAAATTGGAGGTTTTAAAAGTATTTCACTTAGCTTTCAAGATTTCGTCATCATGGGCATCCTCCAGCATTTCGCTGAATGCAAAAGTTTACTGGACTATTTGAAAACATTGCCAAATAATGTGGTGGATGAATTATTTGGTTACCCGGCGGCATGTCTAGCTATATTCCGGTTAGAATTTAAAACTTTGGTTCAAATCCAATAAGTCGAACGTTTTTTAACTTTGAAACTTAGAGTATGTATAAATAAAATATACATCGATGCTTTGAAACTTATTATACATTACAGAGAGCTTCCAAAATTAGCGCAAAATTATGTTTTAAGGATTCTTTACGTTGAACAAGCTATTCCTCAAGCAGTGTTTGGGAAATGGGTTCCACAGACGCACACCAAGTAATTCTGCGTTTTACTGATTGTTAATTTGGATTTTGAATTAGTCTTGTCATATAGATCACTGTGTTCACGTTATTGTATTTTAGAGAGCATACAGAAGCGGCTGAAGCAATTTCAAGTCTTCGAGTGTGGAAAGAAGTCACAATTCAAGGAGGTCTTCCTGGATGGATGCTTGATCATAAATTTCGCCACAATCTGAAGGTTGCTTTACTGGGAGGGTAAGTAAAACTTTGAAAATGTCCCTGTAGTAAGGATATTTTGACTGTGACTGTTGAGTGAATAAGGAACGTTTTTGCATAGTGGGCGGCAATGGACAAATAGTATTAGCCTGGAACCAGATAATAAACCGAAAACGATCAAAGATTTGGACACTTACGCATTGGAAAGATGGGAGGCTATGTTACATTTTTTGACAGAGAAGCAGCAGAAAAACGATAGTATTTCAAAAGACACTATTCTTACACTTACCCATGCAGGATTAATGTAAAGTTTCTTTGATTTCTGGATAGTTTATTTTTCTAATTGTCCACTAATTTTTTCGTGAACTTAAGAAATTAACCAACGACAATGATACGATTTTTTAATAGGGAGCAAGATGAAACTAACGCTCATCCATCCATAACTAATGAAGGTTTTCAGTTTTTGCTTCTGGATACAGCTTCACAAGTGTGGTATTTTATTGTAAAGTATTTGGAAACTGTCGAAAGCAGAGGGTTGAGTATTGCAGAATGCTTGGCCTTTATGTTTTCATTGTCGTTTGCAACGCTTGGTCGTGATTATGGAACGGATGGCTATGAAGATAGAATGCAACAGTTTATGCAGCATTTAAGAGAGTTTGGATTAATTTATCAGAGAACGGTATGAAAACTTGATGTTTTATGTTACATTGTGCATTATTGGTTGACTCAATGCTTAGTTGTTTAATTGTCATTTTGCTCACAGCGAAAAGCAGGAAGATTTTATCCAACAAGACTGGCACTTAATCTTGCTTCTAAAAATAATAAGATATCTTTGGATACTGAGAGACACAGAACCGGATTTTTGGTTGTGGAGACTAACTATCGATTATATGCTTATACGGATTCGGGTAATAAAATAACACAACTTTCATAGAAAAAAATTATTAAACGAATTTGGGATTTTCATTCTGTTACATTTTTTTAAATTTCAAGACCTTCAATTGGCATTAGTAGGAATGTTCACAGAATTTCTGTTCCGGTTTCCTAATTTGGTAGTGGGCGTAATCACTAGAGACTCAATCCGACAAGCTTTAAGGAGTGGAATATCTGCCGAACAAATAATCTCATTTTTGAAAATGCACGCTCATTCGGAAATGATAAAAACGTAAGAATATGCACAAATCGCATGCCAATTCTGCTTTCCAACTTAGATATATAGATAGATTTTAGATATACCTATCCTAAAATATACATTATATTATTTGTATCCTTGCATTAACAGATCTAAAAATGTTAACAATGCGTTACCACCTACTGTGGTTGATCAAATAAGGCTATGGGAAATGGAGAGAAATCGTCTGACATTTTCTGATAGTGTTCTGTATAACCAGTTTCTGTCTCATCGAGATTATGAAGTCGTGCGTGACTACGCACAGGAAATAGACGTACTTCTTCATTCGTCTGATCAGAAACGAACTATTGTGGTAAAAAATAGTGGGCATGATGACGTCAAAAAGTTCTGGAAACGGCATTCAAAAGCAAGTTAAACTTTGCACTGTTTGGCTTATCTTGCAAGTGAAAAGTTACGGTCTTTCTACTAGTTTCTACTTTATTAAATTATTTTTGATTTATATGCACATCTACTACTTTGTTTTATATGTACATGTATACTATTCAATCTCATCGCAGAGAAACTAAATAAAAACTTTGCCATTTATCTATACGTTCGGCGTTCATTGTGAAATCAATAGATTGTTTACCTCTATTGTGAAATCATGTTTGATTACAGACTCTGTAATCTTCTTTTGAGTAGTAGTCAAAGTTCGTCAAGGAAATAAATGTTCAAACGACTCAAAACTAAGCCACCCGTTCCTCGAGATGAAAAAAAAATCGGAGGAAAAATTCACGTTCGTGGCGGTTTCCAGAGTAAGCAAATCTATAGCTGCTC
>JAHZMT010003192.1:0-15837 GCA_027743785.1 Sinhomidia bicolor
GTCTTGAAATCTAGTTTTCGATGTCTTGTGTTAATTTAAGATGCTTAAGGGTGGAAATTCTTCAAGGCAGCGCTCAATAATAGGTCAGTTTTTTACCATTCGCATTTCAGTCCTCCTAAAAGCGAGTATTCTGAAATTATCGGCCAAAAGTCCTGATCTAAACTTGATGAAAAATTGCTGGTGAATTCTTCTGCAACGTATTTATGCACCTCATAGACAATAGCGGAACAACTTTTACCGGAAGAACTTCCGGCAGTCATTCATGAGTAAAAGTGCAAAATTCAATGTTGGACTCGTAAGGAACTTACGGATTTAATGAATTTGTACATATTTTTTGTTACATTAAATAAATTAATCTATTTTGAAAAAATCTGGTTCAATTTGACCTGACTTCTTTGAATAGATTAGCATTATTGCAAAATACCTCTCTATTTATGGACAGCTGAAAAGTAGGAAAATTTTCATGACTTAATATCTCCGGTAGTTTGAATCGTATCCGATTGAAAATTTGCATGAACTATTACTACTTTATACATATTAGTTTGTGTGAATATCAGGCTGATTCAATGTTTCCAACAGAAACTGTGTGAAGTTGAAGAAATATCTCTCATTAAGTGGACGGACCTTATACACAAGCATGGAGAATGCTGGTATTGGAATATCTACCCCTTCCAAACCACATCTTCTTTCAAGTAGCAAGTGAAAATTTCCTTCAAGTCAAAAAGTGGAAATTTCCGGCCAGTGCACGAAGGGAAAGTCGTACAGCTACTTAAAAATTTGTATGCATCAATATAATTTCAGCTCTTGATTTCTGTATATTAGGTCTTTCCGGAGAAAAAACACAGTAGCAGTGGAAAGCTAGACATTACAATAAACGTATTCCTCAAACATGGATGAAAGCTCTTCTAAAATAAATGGAAATATTCTTCCAGTCGAAATGTGGCAAACACAAAACTTCCACTTGATTCCAATTTTGAAACTTTGCGTGGTGCACACCATTTCTGTTACAACTCTCAGTTAATTTTTTATATCCGGTTGAAGCTTTGCTAGTGGCGAGCGTCTTTTGAATACAGCCGGGCTGGTACCTTAACGGACCCAAGACAGCGCGTAAATCAATTTGTGAGGAAACGGAAATTAGAGCAATAGGGTTTACTAAAAATTGAGTGTAAATAAATTGACTGGTCTTGTCAACTGGTGTAGCCTGTTCACCAGGCTTCAGTGAGAGTTTATGGGTATTGAAAATTTCATTTTTATTTGAATTTTCGTTTTTGTCAAAGGCCTGACCCACCATTTACTTGCTAGCAAGTAAATCTCTAAAACGAACGTCTGTTCGTAACAGTGCTCTTTTACATGTCAATGCAAATCAAGTTAGTTGCTTGTCGCGCTTTAAAAAAATGAAATCACGGTACTAGACAAAGCGGCCGTTTTTTCAGTTGTTTAAATGATTTATAAAATGCGCCGATTATAATGATGCCCTCAACACGTCAAATTTGATGTGTGTACAAAAAAAGAGGATAAGCTATTACCTGGAGCAAATGCAATGAATGCGTCGTGCTTGGGAAGCGTAAAAATGTCTATAAATTCTAAATGCAATTTTTTTCCAACCTTCGAACCAGCTGGGGCAAGCGTAGAAAATTAAAAACAGAGAAACAATAAATAAACCCACGGAAACCAAAACAGAGTTCCAAGATTATCAACTATAGCCATAGTCCTTGATTTCTTCGTATATGAGTATTGAGTATAATTTTAAGTTGACATGGGGAATACATACAAACTTTTGAAATGCTACGCTGACAAGTAGTAATCGCTTACTACACGAGAACAGCTCAATACTATAATAGTGACAATACCTCATGTGAAAATAAAAAGAAAACAAAAAATAATTTAGTGGTTAAAATAAGTAATAAAATAAGAATTCAAAACGAAATACCAATTGATCAGCTAGTCAACGTGACCAACCTCCCAACATAAAACATGACACACCAATAAAAATTATTAGGTACATATTTATAAAAATTTATTGTTGCTGGACTTGAATTTTATTTACTTGAGCAATACAATATACCATTTTTACCTTATAATGCATTTCACAGTGCAAACATGCTTATTTCAGGGAAAAGTAATGAAAGCCGTACTTTTTATATCAGGTTTAGTGAAGTATGAATTAAAATGCATGATCAAATCCTGCCATTTTATTCACAAAGTCACGCACAAATATGAGTAAAAGTTTATTTGTACCACTGAAAAGTTTTAAAACCGGAACTAGTCCGATTTTCAATAGGTTCCCAGGAACCTTTTACCTTCTGGATGACAGAGAGGCTTTATTTAAAAAACCTTTACTCTCGGCCCACAGTAGCCTTACATGGGAAAAGATATGTTGGGAGATACATACTGTGGCCGCACGGTATTCTGTTTTTGCATTTTACAAAATTGTGGTATGTATGATATGACATCACTTTTAATTCATTCAAATTTTCAAATACTAATGATCTGATATGAACTTAATGAGTTCGGTAATGGTAAAAATACTTTTTAAAATTTAGTTAAAAATGTCTTAACTATAAAATTCTCATTGGTATAATTCGCTTACTCTTCCTATCTACATGATATTATGATGACGTGGCTTTCCACCATTCCTTTAATACCAACGCAGCCTGAATAAAAAACCAAAATTGAAAGAAAATGCATCACAACAGTATTATTGTACCCATGAACTGGAGACAAGGAGACATCAATGACATCATTTACACTCGTAACTTTCTTTATATTTTTACTTTCTTAATTATATGTAATAATGGGTTGCCAGATATTTTTTTATCTTGAAATCCTTCTTATCCTCAATATTATTATGTTAGCCTAAAATCATTGCCTGTTGTTCACAAAAATCATAATAATTAATCATCATCATGCATTTAATGTTTAAATGTTAAAAAGGGGGACAATGTTTTTAAAAAGTATTTTCATTCAGTATCGTTACTTTTCATTCAACGTATGTATTTTGCTATTCATTCAATGACGCCTAAGATCATTATTACTGCACTACTGACGACGTAAGTAAGTAAGTATGAAAAAATACATAAGTACGTCTTTGATTCTTGCTGAGGTTTTTTCCTTGTTTAAAGCCCATCACAACAATCCACGTGTTTTAGGACGTGTGATATCTTTGTTGCTTGGGTTTTGGGATCGTAGTAATTGCACTCTTTTGCTTGCTTGTTTGCTTGTAAAGTTGGGGTTGACTCACCGCAGAACATCACATTATATGCATAAATAAGGCAACAGCAGCAGTAGCAGCAGCTGATACAAACTTTGATACTCATCATCATCGTCTCGTTGATTGTGAACTAGAAGGTGGACGAGCTTCTAAAATTACATTTCAGCGTTGTTCCAGTCGTTTCTATCAGTGTTATTGTTTGACGTTTCACTTGATTGTACGAAGACCACTGCTCTAAAGTAAATACGTGGATTTAAGGAAAATTGAGATTTTACGGACGACACAACTGTGACATCAATTCTCTCTATCTTCCCTGCAATTGAAGCTTTACACTACTACTGCGTCATTTGATAAAACAGGTGGAATAAGATAAGAGTTTGGATTAGATTTTTGTTGTAATGGGAGAAAAAAAGGCGTAACAGTAAATAAGATTGCTCTCAGTTCAGTTTTCCGTTTTTAATTTTTACGGTCCAAGTTGTTGAAGTAGGATAGGTAAGTCCACAATTTATGAAATATTTATTGAAACGGTGGAAATTAATGTATAAGAAGGGAGTCCTGTTGTTAGGTTCAGTTTTATGTCATTGTTGAAAATTGATTTAAATTTGGTTGAACACATTTGTAGTAACTGTTGGTTTCGATTACATCGTTTTTGGTTTAGTTGTACCACCAGCATACCATCAAATTTTTCAGTGTATTGATTGATGCCAATGCAATTAAGAGTCATTTAAAGAAGAAGTTTAGTTAAAGTATAGATATTATAAGACCATTTTCCTTGTATATTTATGTTAAGGTGTGGATTAACCAACCACATGTGTTTAATTTCACTATTTCCCAGTAACTATCTATCCCTTGAAAAATTTTTCTGATGTTTTAAAAAACATCATCAAACTTCTTTAAATATCAAAGAGTAAATATATGTATATTTTCCAGTTTATTCAGTGTCAATCAACATGAAAGTACGGATCATTTTTGTGCCCATTTTATTGCTGCAGCTGTTCAGTTGTAGCACTGCTTGGGGTATGATAAACTTTAATTTCTAGCAAATTTTTCTATAATAAAAGGCCATACTATTATTGTATTTTCACAGAATTAAAAATGTGCGTAATGTAATATGTGTACTTGATTGAAAATTCTCCAGGAGGCAAGGATAAAGTGTTACTTGAGGACATTAAAGTTTTAACTTTAAAACATGGGTCTATGACCGCCGGACGGCGATCTAGCCCAGTACCACAGCTTAAATGCGTTGGTGGAAGTGCCAGATGCGAGTTTACACCTAGAAATGTTCAGTGTTACAATAAAGGTAGTGACGGGTCGGATATTCAGGTATATCTCCGAATTTTTATTACAGTTTTAAGTATAAGACAAAATTAAAGAACGCCATGAAAGAAGTTTTTTGTTAGATTTGTAGAAATTGTAATAACGACATTGTAGTACATAGTTGGTAATTAAAACTTATGATTTGCATTTTAGCTGGAGTATACAATCGATTTGACAAAGGAGGGAATGCACAACGCACAGTATTCTCAAGACCATAGTTACTATGGAGGGGGCGGAGGAGGTGGAGCTGATTATGGATGGAAATCAAATTTGTACAAGAATACCAACAAAAGCAGCAACTTTGTTACCAATCTTGCTTGTGGTGCTGTAGTAGTTGTGATTGTTTATGCCATTTACAAAACCTGCATCGCACCCAGTCACGAAAGTCAACGACAGAGAAGGTAGCATAAATAATTGATCACATACTTTTACTCAAAATCAAGTATCGTTAATCAAAATCACCATACTTTCATAGATTACGTTTATAAACAGTCATAATAATGTATTGGTTGCACTTCACCAGATATTTCATTTTGTCGATACAATATGCTATATTACCTAAAACTATAATATGCTCTTAAACGATGCAATTTAATATTTTAAAAATGCCACAATTTTGTTTTATAATTTATTTTTATTATTCTTTAATCATTACGATAACCAGGTTTACGAAAATTACTATACAATAATGAGAATATTGAGATGCACTTGAAATGTCGGAAATTGTTGAATGCAAATAAAGGAGTTGTATGTAACTGCTTAGTAATATGCAGATTTTATAAGTGTTAAAAGTAAAGTACTGTTATGGAAATGTACAATGTAAAATCACTTTAGGCGAAACGCTGTCACGGTGTTAATTTATAAGTGCAATCATTTTATTTTTGCAGTTCTACTAATGACGATTACCATGGCCGCGGTCCAGGATCTGCACCTCCTCCTCCGGGCTTCCGCTCAGATTATTATCAAGGATCCGGTTCAGATTCCGGATTTTATGGCGGCGGTTCTGGTGATTCATGTAACGCTAACGCTCAACGTGGAACTGGCTCTACTGGATTCGGTCGTAATGCGGGCGGATTTTGGACTGGCGCGGCTGCAGGAGGATTACTAGGGTACATGTTTGGCAACCGAGGGTAGGTTATCAATTAACTTGCAATTGGAGTTTAGCAAAGGTGATGATTTTTGATTATGAATTACTAACAGTGAGTTTATGTTTGTAGCAATGACACTCAGTATGGAGGAGCGACTTACAGACCACGTCCATCTACTAGTGGGTTTTCTTCAGGTGGTGGATGGTCGGGTTTTTCATCATCATCATCGTCTTCATTCGGTTCTGGTTCTAGTTCTAGTGGAACTAGAACAGCTTCAGGTTTTGGTGGCACATCCCGCCGATAACCTTGTTGCATACTTGTCAACGTTGTTTATAGTTTCCTAGTCTGTGACATGTCATTTCGTTTTTGATAAGTCTCGTTTACGTAACATAACATATTGTTGTCATGTGAACAAATGGATAGTACGAATGAGCCAATCAATAAAAGTAAACTAATATTTATATACTGGTAACCAACCAAATACTAATATTAAGTCTGCATACTGTGTAATGGGCGTTTTAAGCGTATATCATCATTTTACCTACACGGTGTAATCTCAATGAATTTTTCAGAATCCTTTTATGTATGGTTTTAATTTTTAAAATACAATAAATGATTCTACTATATGAAGTTACTCTACAACTACAACTCGTAAAATATAATTTGTATCCATATATTTATACATATATTATGCTTTCAGTGAGGCTAAACAAAACTATTTTTGTTATTTGCAATGTTAAAAAAAGTTACAAAACTCTGTAATGTAATTAAATGTTTTGTACTTAATGACTGATGAGATTTCTTTCGCATAAATATACCCTATAAAATTTAACGTATTTATTAATTATGACAATGCGTGTAATTGATTACTCAAATGCAATTGGCAATTTCAATAGACACTTCCATTTTAATTATCATTAAAGCACTTTTAGGCATACAAAATCATACACGTCATACATTCTTTTGAATATTTTAATTGACTTACTATAATTGACAACTAATTCACTACTCAATACATTATCTTAACTAAAGCGTTTTCTGCGAACGTTGTATATTTTTGACACTTTTCTGGACGCCAAAGTCTAGAAAGTCAAAGTTTATATGGGTGTTTCCTTTCGATTTTTCAAATTTCCTTTAAAAAGTTACTTTGCTTTACAAATTTCATTTCAAGTTTTTCATTCATTAACTGAAAATCCCCTGATGAAGATCCAGGATTGGGTCGAAATATTGGGTTCCGTTTTTTGAATAAAAAAGCTTTTCAATTTTTACACGCGTTGTACTAATTTCTATTTTCTATTAAAGTTTATATTGACGAATATTGTTTTCGTGGAAACCAAGCTAAATTCATACAATGTATTTTTCAGAAATATTGTGTGCCATAGATATATTATAAAAACAAACAGACAAACATGCATACATGTTCGAGCTCCGATGTCTCAATTCTTATTTAAAAGAATTTTAGAAACATCAAGACAATTTTTGAGAAAAAATTCGTTTTTCAAATCGGTTTTCGCGGTCAAAACTTCAAACAGAATTTATTGTCATTATCATTTGTCATTCATCATCTTTTCATTATACCTGTCATACAAAGAGCCGCGAGCCGTGACTAGCCTGTTTGAAAGTTCGATTAAAGACAACCTTTACAAATGAACTTTCCCCACCTTACGTAACATTCAACACAAAATACCCATAGAATATACATTTATGGAACTAAACCTTCAATTGCTGTACTTATTCATGATAATTGAGGAAGCAATATATTAATCTGTCATTTTACGCATATAGAAACATATTATAAATTAGCGTTCAATAGATTAGTATCCCATCGTCAGATTCCTATAGAATAGAATATGCATGAAATTAAGGTCTCGCAAGTTGACTGCTTTAGTAAGTCAAGTCTAGCACCAGTCTAACTACTTCATGATGGTTTGTAATCTTTAAATCCTAAACCTAAAATTATTAACTAGTGAATAAATGAGGAGATTAAACGTTGAAAATAGTTCCAAATTTTGCCATGTGAATTACACTCGAAATACACGTACATTAGCTTGGTATGTAAATAAATGTTTGGTTCCTGTTTGCAATCATCCCATTCAGATCAGACTATAAATCAATGATCATGATGAATTTAAAATTCCGCGTTTTGGTTTCAACGCTGTGATAGTTAAAATAGTTTGTTACGTCATTTAAGGTCATGTTGAAAATTGAAAATTCTTGACAACTGACAATTGTGATAGCAATTTGGAAAAGAATTGAAATAGTGGTATCACTTGAAAATAATTTATTCAACGGAAGCTTAATAAAAATGAAATTAGTGCGACGAGTGTAAGAATTGAAAAGCTTTTTATTAAAAAAACTACTAAACCCAATCCTGGATCTTCATCAGGGGATTTTAAATTAATGAATAAAAAACTTGAAAATGAAATTTTCAGCCAAAGTAACAAATAACTTTAAAGGAAATTTAAAAAATCGAAAGGAAGAAGAAAAGATGAAAGAAAGGAAAGTACAAAAAATTTAAAATTTGTTTGTAGCTTTTGTAAAATTTGTAAAAAAATAAATTTGTAAAAGGTTGTGACAACTCCATCCTCCTAGTTCTGTTCCACATTTTGTGAACAATGTCCTTTTGAAAAATACAATGGAAAAAGCTCAACACTATGGCACATGTTGTTCACGTGTTCATAGATTTAAGTATACATACGTACATGCAATTATATATCCAACTGCAAGAACCACTAAACAGCATCCTCACGTAACCACCAATAAAACCCCATTTCCTAGTAAAGAGATTCGTCGTACAGAACAGATATAGACTGTAGATAATTACATACTAAAGTTGACAATAACAGGCTTGTTCACCAATCATAATTTCACTTCTACTGTGAAAACAAGTGCATTGTGTCAGCAGGTGTGAGTGCACCCTATCTCTCACCTCAATTCATTCATCATTTAAAGTTGAAGTTATAAGTAAAATGAGTAATTTTTATACACATTTTTTGTTTGTTTAATTTGTAGACTCATTCATACGAAAAGCAGCATATGCATACTTGCGAAAAGACAAAGAAACGACTTGTCGTGCTCAACTAGTGCTCAAACCCGCTTTAACTACGTACACTTTAGTAGTTAGATAAGAAGACTAAAAGATAGGTCATCATCATCATGACATGTGAATCAAGCTGCCTCAAATCAGCCATTGTCATATTTATTCTTGATTACTTAGGCCTGTCTAAAAAAATTTATTAACGAACATTTTAATAGAGCTTACATGCGGAAGAGACGCATAATACACATAAATAAATAGTTTGTGACAAGCGACTAATATATATATAGACTAGACTGGTATTCAACAGCACATCGTAACTTGTCACAGATTCAAACTTGACCATAAATTTCTCATAGCATGCCAAGAAAATTCACTCATTCAATAAAATTTTCGAGTATACTTTTCTGCGTAGCATACTGACTGACTGTCTGAGTGTGTGTATTTGTGTACGTGACAATTTTTTTGCGCTCTTTGGTTTTTTTGCTCACTATAACTCGTTAAAATATTTCTTTTATTCAAAGTGGTAGATAGAAGAACCGCAATAGTATCATGGAACCCAGTATTGAATTAATGTCGTCAGCAGAACATAATGCAACAGTACATCCTCCTGTTCCCGTCAAAAGAAGCATTTTCAAATTAAGTAAAAGACAAATAACATTTTTGCTCACTTATGGACTGTACAATATTTTTAGAGGAGCACTTGTTCTGATTGCTGGTCCTTACTATCCACCAGAGGTACATACATATCTACATAAGATTTGTCTCATTGTCTTAATTAAAACTGAAAAACAGTATGCAACAATTATATAAGCATATTTATTATAACTGCTCACTATTTTATGAAATCAATTAACCATAAATAAATACGCATGGAACAAAACTTTTAAATGGTTGAAATTATTTCACTGAAAAATTTCAGGCTGAAGAACGAGGATTTAGCGCGACCACTATTGGCTTTGTTTTTGGGGCTTACGATTTTGCGGTTTTTCTCACGGCCCTTTTCTACGGAAAACTTTTTGTAAGTTGGCTGTTTTGACTTAACTTTATAGCACAAATCATGCAAATTTCTGCTTTGACATGCTAATAAATTGAGAAATAGTATACTACTCATATGACTCTTCTTTTCACCCTGGCCTGGTTGTCATCCAGGAATATCTAAAGCTGTACTGACATCAAGTTACGTTTAATTACGTGATGGCATGTTGAAAGGCGACGACAAGTTGGTTATAGTTCCATTTAACCTACACTGTAACTGATAAGATAATAACAGTTTTACAACTCCATTCATACTATTCTTTATGCTTAGACTGTATCCTACATTTATGTTTTAGTATTTCACTTATCAATATGATACACGTACAATCAATAACCAGTATGGCTGCATTGAAGGCGAGAGAAAGCACATGGACGCTTAAAAACATGTTGTGAGTATACTAAAAAAATTAAACTACATACCTACCATCATCATTTTTATTACAATAAACTTAACTATACATTTTACACAGATCATGAAACTATTCGTTATCGTACTACTGTTGTATTAGCAGTAGCAGTAGTAGTATACTTACGATTAGTGTTAAGTGTTAACTAAAACCGTACGCCACCTGAGCAAGTATTAGTTTTGCCAGATTTACAGTAGATAGGCATTATACATGCTGTAGGAACATGAGAGAGCGACTAAAGTAAATACAACGCAACGGTTGAATTCTGGCATCTTGCATAAAGATTAAAGTACTATGCTATGCATACCTATGCACTATGCACTTATGCAGGCAGCCAGATATAGAATGACAGTTTTCTGCGGGTTGCTGTTTGTGTGTTTTTAGAACATGATACAAAAGTCATACAATTCAGTAGTCAGAATGTCTGACTGTAAAGCTTCAGCAAAACAGCTAGATGAAATGAACGCAAAAAAATAAATGTTATATATACTTACTTATATAACAAGAAAAACTGGTTTGCAATTTGTATGCACTGCTAGTGAACGCGACGATATTTTGCAATCTTATATTTTGATCTTATTATTATTATTACTATTATTGTGCAGATACCTAAATTTGGACCTCGTCGGGTCATCATATTTTCAGCTTTTAATACAACCGTTTGTGCATTTTTATTTGGGTAATAAACGAAATGACAAAAACGCATGAATTATTTTTGCACTTATTATTATTATTATTAGACTGACAATTATTTAAAATATATATCTATGTTTATGGTTGATAAATTTTCAGTTGTCTTGGATATATAGAGGATCCGACAACATTTCTAGTATGTTCTTTTGCACTTCGACTAATTGGGGGCGCAGGAGATGCAGGTTTTTACCCAGCAGCTTTTACTGTATTTGCCTATGAATTTTACGACCTGGTTTCAACAACAGTTGTAAGAAAAAAATGGCATGTTTAGTATACATGTATGTGTGTGCATTTGGCATGGTAATGTAACAGTGATCTCTTCAGTCTCCACTCCAATTTGAATCAAATCTTTAGTATTTTTGTAAAACACGTAGAAGCACTTACACATCAACCAAAGTAAGAGAAAACTACCGAGTGTGTTTTTTGTGCTTGTTTGTTTACAGGGCGTATTTGAAGTTTTCTTTGGAATAGGTGCCATAGCCGGACCAATTGCATGTGGACCTTTAGTCGACGTATAAAATATAGATGAGCCTGTTCTCTGTTTACATATTCCTTTTTTCATTTTCTTTACTCGTTCTACCTTCACCTCTCTTTCTAATTTACTTTGTACAAATAGGTATGCTTGTGTACAATCTTCTTTTTTCCATTTCAATTAGCTCATTGGTTTTGAAGGGACGTACATGTCTGTTGGGGGCTGTCTTTTGCTTTCTTCCATTCTCATTTTGTATGCAGCTCCGGAACCTCATCAAAGTAGGCAGGAAGACTCAGCAGAAGTTGCCACTTGTTCCACCACTGCACCAGCAGCACAAGAAAAGTACGGATTTTTCCAGCTATTGAAAATACCAGCAATTTATTTTTCCATTTTCAGCTTGTTCTCCACCTCAGCTAGTATCGGTTTTATTACCGGCACTCTCGAAGCTCATCTTGAGCAGGTAAGTAAATGTATAGACGAAAACATTCCCCTAGTTTCTTTAGATCACGCTCCTTGTACCACAATCAGCTTCATTGCTTTCAATTTATTCCCCTTTTACATCGTAAAATGTACCACGTGCTTGAGATACAAGTCAATTATTCGTGTAACAACAACAGCTCTTCTACACAATGACATATAAGTAGGCAATTTATTATGTACCTGCGTGCTTTTCTTATGGATGCTCATCATACTCCATCCAAATCTAATCTAATCATTCAAAAAGTATTTTAAAATCTTCCACTTTTCTTATAATAAACACTGCTATACCATCATATCATGCTTCCCTCCATCTGCTCCCTCTTTCCAATCCGTAGAGGAGTTTTTCATTTCCCGTTATTTGCTAATAGAGTCGTTGAAGGTAAATGGTGGGTTAGAATGACAATGGAAATGAGACAATCATCATGATCATCAGCCGCTTATAATAAGTATATAAGACATACATTTATGTAGGTAAACTCATGGACTGTCTCCTCTTCAAAAAGTTGTTCCATTGTGCCCTTCTGCCTGCTTTAGATAAACCAAAAAAACTACACTTTTATCATCATCATCATCATGGTCATAATAATCATATCATACGTACATATAACTTTCACCACTACGTTTTCTGCACAAAAGCATTAAAGAGGGATTGTTAGCAAACGGCTTAGAATTTTCATGTTTACGGTGCGGTTGAGTAAGCAATTCACACCGAGCAATAAAGTTTATTTGCTGACGTGCCAGGCTTGTTAGTTTGCAGTAAGGATAATTATATAAAGATTTAGACTTTTTCTTCAATTCTCATATGTACATATATCCTCCAGCAATTTTTTCTCTTTTTTGTCTGGAAAAAATAACAACAATTTTACAGTCAACCACAATGCATCACAATAAAGGATTGCTGTTCCTCGTACCTCGGCAAAGTACTTTCCCAGTAAGATTGACTGACGTATGTAGTAGCACAAAGGAAAAAAATGTTGAATATATGACAAATTTTGATGCAACCTTGTTACCCACATTACAATAAAATACTCTTCCTTCCTTTTTGCTAGTTTTCCCTTTTTCGTCTCCAAAGTCCAAACTGATATGATGTTGTTGTTACTGTTGGAATATGTCACGGTGTGGTAAGATGGAAGTAGGGGCAATACCACTGTGTGGTATTTACTGTGTCTTTTTTGTAAAATGCACAAAGTCACTGACGTATACGTAGAAAAAACGGAAGTCTCCCCTGTGTAATGCTTAGTACGTCGGTGGTATTTATTTCAGGCATAAAAGCTTTTTGTGAGCATTTTTATATTTACTGCTAATGTGCCTAAATTTTTAATGCGAAAAGTGTCCCACTTTTACATTTACATTTTTACTGCTTTCCTACATACTTATGCTGCATTAGTCGGTGACCGCGGTCGTTTTTTATACAATTTTCACTTGTACGAGTAGACAGTTTCAATTCAACTTTTTTTATTCATCAGCGTCAACTCAAATAACTAGTTTTGTGGTAACAAGTGAAGTTATTACTTTGTGGAGGATTGCAGTTTTGGAACAATTAAAGTCACAGAAAAAGTTGCTTCGTTTGCGTTTTAGATATACCTATGAGCCATGTTCAGCAGGGAAAGGTAACTTAAATCCGCAAGGGAAGTAGTGTAATAAGGTTAGCGGAAGAGCATGAAAGGTATTTCCCAGAGCAGAACTGTTTTACAAAAAATAAGTTTTATTTTGTTCTCAGTCCGACATTATGTTAATAGTCTACAATTTGTATTAAGTAATATGACACCATTTTTATTTCGGGACATATGTAGCATGTTTATTTTAAACATTTAAATATAAACAACAAACATTGAAGAACATTTATAATTTCATTTGATACGTATGCCAGTATCACTAATTGGCTTTACGTTTGAGACTTGTTTTGCTTGTTTACTGAAAATTTGCATGTTTCCCCAAAAGTTTTGCTACCTATTTAGCAAGTAATTGCGAATGTGTTATAGGTATTCTTTTTTTTCATTGGTGAAGCTCTCAATGATTTGTTAACCTTTTTATGTTACCGCGCGTCCATGTTTCAGTACAACTTAAGTAATTTGGAGACTGGAGCAGTGTTCAGCGTGACCACAGGAATTTACACGGTGTGTAGTCCAGTATGGGGTCAAATTTCTGACAAGTTGGGCTTGAATAAAGTAATAATTATTTCAAGTGGATCATTCCTAGTTGCAGTGGGGTTTGCTCTTCTTGCTCCATTGGAGTTCATCTCAGAGGAAAAGTATGACACCGTCACGGCGATAATAACAATAATATAATATCGTTTTCGATGATTAAATTAACCTACAAAAATAGATTTTGCTGTTCTATTTTTACATTCAAAATCCAATATAGCAGTACAAGCAACTGCTTACTGAACAAAAGAAGTAGATTTTAGATTTATTTATTTTTTCAAATGATAAAAATTCATTCATGTTTTATTTACAGCCTTCTCTGGACCACTCTGCTAGGTCTCTGTTTACACGGTATTGGGATTGGATCTGCAATCATGGTTTTCTTTCCGTATGCGTCGGAATCTGCAATGTGAGTTAGCACATGAAAGAGAAGAGATTCAAGGAATTTATCATTATTTGCTTTATACCTACTTTTATTGTACTACACACAGTCAGATTTGTGGTGGCAGAAAGGAGACGTTGATAAAACAAATTAAATATACCACACCAGTAGGAGTTGCGTTGAGCAAGAAAAATGAGAATTTCTGCTGCAAGCATCAGTCAGGAAAATGTTAAAAGTAAATTGTAGTTTTTCAGATGGAAGACGAATGAATGCTTGGCAAAACCCATTATTTCTCTTCTTCTTCTTCCTATTTCTCATCATCGCAATTATTATTATTATTGCTACTACTTTCTCTGCATCATATGTTCAAAAAATATTTGTTAAATGCTATATTGATCTATTTGTGTACTTTCGTACCGCGCTTCATTATTACTTGTTTTCCCCCAATATATAGAGCCCATGGATTTCCAGCTACGACAGCTACGTATGGTCTTGTTTCCAGCATTTTTACTCTGACATTCTCTCTGGGGAATGCTTTTGGTCCATCCTTATCCGGTACCTTGTACGATGCTGTTGGCTTTGAAGACACAACGTTGACTATAATCGGGCTTTCCCTTTCTGTGGTATGGAGTTGCAATTTTTTAAACAAACTTGGGAAATATGAAAATTCCACGGCTGAAAAATTTTAACCGTGCTTTCGTTCAGTATATTTCTACTGCTGAGTGTGCAAATCTAAAATATATTCTTCAATTTTACCCAAGATTCCATTTATATTTATAAGTTACTTTTTTGCTAAATTTGCATATTTTATTTTATCTAGATATTCTCAGCAGGTCTTCTGCTTACACTTACCAGAAACAAACCTACACCTTGAAAAAGCCAAGTAAGCAGCTCCTCAGCGGAATTTCTTTATGTCCCGTGGACTTGCATCAGTTACATTATTACATCACTCTTCTCTTCTATTCTGCTGACATTTGGTTTGCTAAGACCATGTTACCCCAGCTATATACTTGTGTAACATTTTTTCAGATGGAATTTTTTACCCTGTTTGTATTATCATGAATAAGCGACTTTTGTATTTTAAATCTTCTGAAAATTAAAGATTGCTATTTCTTTACAAAAAAGTTCAACCGTAATCATAAATACCTCGTCTATAATATTTATTTTTATTTGTGAGGAAAATCATTACAAAGTATTGCAAATTGTAAGATTTTTTTCTATACACATACACATTAATTTCATCTTTGTTTTACAATATTTGGTGTTATATGCTATATTATGCTGTGCAACATACAATTAGATAATAATTTTGTATTATTTAAAAAATACATTTGTCCAGCATACCGAATATTTTATATAGTAAAATTAAGTAGAAGGATTATGTAGGTTTGTATACCACTTCCATCCGAACTTTTGCCCTAAATATTATTCAAGTAGGATATTATTTCAGTTCTAGGATTTTTCTTTTACTGGTCATCAAAATTACGCCCGCAGAGATCTTTGTAACTCTTGAAGAAAATTACAAATTAAATGCACTCTACGACAAAAGTAATGTACTTGTTTGTTTA
>JAHZMT010003193.1:0-12509 GCA_027743785.1 Sinhomidia bicolor
ATAAAGTCCATGTTTTACACCTAGCTGACATATAATAAAGATAAGACTACACAGCTATACAAACTGCGTACAGCGGGTTTTTGGTTTGACTGCTTTTAAGAGGGTGGCTTCCGCTGAAATAGTATTGTAAGGTGATGGCGATGATGATGATCATTATTATTATTATTATTATTTGCATAATATTGTATATGCACTGTAATGGCTATACTATCATCACATGTTTTATTATTACACCAAGTTGGACGCAAGTAAGTACATATACATATTTAAGTAGGTATTTAATAACAGCAACACCAATATTAATAGGCGTCGACTGTTGAGACAAGAATGAGAGAAGGGCATAGCATGAATTCACACGGTGGATAAAAAGATGAATGGGGTGTTGAATTTTGTGGTGTGCTATGCAGAATGTTTTAGAGCGTGAATGTGATAGCGGTTGGTAGTTAGTTGGGTAGAGAGAAATGTAAAGAAGAGTTGTGGTGGTGGGTGAGAAGAGGGAAACCGACCATCATCGTCCTCCCTGTCATCGCCAGAAGAGAAAAAGAGAAAGGTAATCCGATAGCCAGTTGCTTTTACAAGGAATAATATACCTACTACAATATATATGTCATTAGCTATATTGTATTTGTGGCAAAATGAAACAAAACTAGTTAGGTATGTACATATCTAATGTACTAGGCATGTTTTAAACATGCTGTGGTTAATAATGGTAAGCACACCTTTCAAAACAGTTTTGACGCTATCCTCTCACCCAGGGTTGTGTAAAATACGATATTACATACTATATATAAAATGAGAATATATTTCCTTCAAACGCAGTAAATGAGGTGGTAATTATTATTTTTATCGTGTTTTATTTTAAGTGTGTTGACACTTACGTAACTGCGCAAAAAGTGTCAAGTTTACTACAATTAAGAACAAGCGTATCCGTTAAAATAATTTGTAATGGAGGTACATGCATACATATATGTATAGCTATAGCGCACCGAGAATTTTATAACTTTCATCTAAATAGCAGTCTAACAAGACTGCTGCTGCCTTGCTGAAACAATATACCACCACAAAATTTTCTACCTCGGCACTACTTCAGCAATCACCAGGAGGAGGTTGCTAACAAAAGGATTACTAATAATCAGCAACTTTTGTTTAACTTTATTTATTATACGACCAAGTGAAAGAACAAGGCAAGACTACTACTGGTTTGGTTTTCCTCATTCTTTGTCCTTGTTCTAAAATGAGGATGAGTGAGAAAACGATTGTCGATAACACAACACACAAGCTTGTATGTATATAATTATCATGTAGCAGCTACCTAGAGGTAAGTAGTACGTATATATGTACATAAATATACGGAAACACATCAAAGCTCTTCTAGCTTTTGTAAATAGCGTTATATATAGAGCGTCGTCAGCAAGCAACTTAGCTCGTTCAACCAACTTCAACCACTCATCACCGCTACCACACCACTACTTTTCTCTCATTTTCGCCCAATCTTCCTTTCCCGATTATAATACAAGTGGGGCTTTGAATGATACAGAAAAGGAGTATTTTACCAGTAAAATATATAGTCTCCAATAAACTGTAGTGAGTGTAGTGCTTACACCACACTGCACGGCGAAAGTGAAAAAAGTTAGTGAACTAGTACTACAACATACATACATACATACAGCACAAGAAGACGGTTTGCTTTCTCTTTTTGTATAAACCACTTTATATATTGCGTTACGTAGTCGTCTCCTCCGTCCATCCAGAGAAGTTGAGTTTAACCTAAAGAAGCACGATGATGACGGCGATCACCACTACCGTGTACGTCTTCCTTCATCAGTATTATATCCATACATATAAATACATACATACACAATCATTGTCATTCTCCGGCACACTAAAAACAGAACAAAGCAAAATCCTCTGTGCCCTCACAGTGAGTTTGTTAAAGTTGGCTCACTCATCACAATCACCGCCACCGCCATCACTATCGACAACCTCTTCTCTTTTTCTTCTTGTTGTTCTTCGTGTTTTGGTTGCTTCTTTATTTCTCTCTGCACAGCTACTACACACTTTTGCCATTTTGTTTGTCGTCGCGGAGCTTCAGCTTTAAATAACAAGCAAGCACATTTTGGGACAGAGGGACATATAAAAAAAATGCTCAACGTAAATGGTCTTCTACCCACTTTATCACTATTTAGGCATGTATATATTCCAAGATAGTAATATATTTATATCTATGTTTTCTCTCACACACAGTTCACTCTCACATGTTCTCCGTATTATGTGTCGACAGGCAGGAGACAGATGAAAGAGAGTAAGTTTGACAATAGCCATCAAAGCAGAAAAGACTGATCAGACAATAGACGAGTGTGTAAAAGCAAAACTGCTATACGACGACAACAACACAATGTACAAAAAAAGCTACATGCTCTCTCTATATATATAGGTATATATGCATTTTATATCGATAAGGTCACTCACACATATTGGGGATCAGTTTCCTTGTGTGTAATAATACACGATACACGATTCAGTTAAACAGAAAAGCAGCAGCAGCAACAACAACAAAAGTAACGAAACTATCACTCACTCACCCCCTACCCATTGGACTTTTTTCAACAACATACATGTTACAAGAGAGAGAGAGAAAAAAAGTTTACTCCTCCTTGAAATAAATACTGTACATGTACCTATACAGGTCAGGGAAAGTAATTTTATAGCAGTTTTATGCTTTCTTTTTTTCCATCTTCGCTTTCTTTTTTCAGTAGCAGCAGCAGCAACAACAACATTTCTAGCGAAATAGCCCTACGGAATATACACCTTATTGAAAACCGTGTCAATTTCAAATAACGTCGTTTTTACTAGGTCAAATTCACTTGTCGGTTGTGAAAGACAATTTTTTTTCTTTTGTGAGATAAGATGATGATGCAAAGACGAGCTAGCAGTAGTAAAAAAACAGAGAGCACATGTCGCTACTTGCATGATGCTCTTCTTCTTGTGTCTTTTTTCCCTACTTGACTGTACTTTACTTTCACCTTAGGAATATAAATGTGTACTTCTTGTTTTCGACATGGTACAAGGCACGTAGCCCAGTTTCCTTCAAATCATTTTGAATTTTGTACGTAGTTATCTTGAACCAATCTATCCTCTCTTTTTTTCTTCTTTTCAAGTGTCGAACAAGAGGGTACTTTTCAATCATGTCGTGTTCCTTCTCAGTATAGTACATTTACATGCTTGCACATGTCATGTACACATGGTAAAAAAATGGCTAACCATTTTGTATTCCATGCACTATCCCACATGCGACATATTGTACCTGCCTACTTAACTTACATACATATTTTTTAAACTATACAAAGCGAATAATGGAAGGATGGGTAAATGATATACACAGTCGGTAAGTTTTTGTCATTAGCCCTTTTAGCCTTGTTACAGCTTTCCCTTTTTCCTCACATCGAAACATTCCCATCAACATGATGTTTTGACAAAACGCTAGTATATAACATCAATGCCAATTTTCAACCAAACTATAATAGATAGTTGCATGAAGCTAAAAAAAGTTACGATAAAAAAGACCGCGTGTAAAAAGTATACTTTATATACACGTTCTTTTTTTTCAAAAAAAAATCCTAGTGTACCGTACATCGGAACTTGATATCATTACGTTTTGTGTGAAAGCTGTATGTGCAAAAAAGAAATGCATATAATCTGAATATTTTTTGGTAAATATATATATTTTTAAAACATATTGGTTGGTTCTGTAAACGTTACCGCCAGCAGCACTAACCTTGTGCATTATTATGATGTTCACCTAGTTAAAAAGGTTGTTAATATTTATTGGCCATACTCATTATATGTGGTTATATAGGGGCGTATTTACGCATTGTAACATTTACGAGTATCCACGATCATTTTGCTGTTTTCCCATTACAGGATAGTATAATAGCATTAAATATAATCACAGTACATATTCCAACATGATAACATTTTCGACGCTGCTTCTACAGAACAGTATAGTTATATCATCACTCACTTACATGGTCCTTTCACCAGCCATTGAGTCATCATCACATCATCACCAAAATCATTATTATCAACATTGCCGTCATCTTTCTAGCAAGCCCATTCAAGTGACACAAAATGCCACCAAAGTTGTATTTTCCTTCTCGGCTCATCACATATTATTGATATCATCATTGCCGTTGTCATCATCATCGTCATCATCATCACTCGAAATTATTATCGTTCTCATAAGTTGCACCCATTTTACAGAGGCAGAAACAAATCACTGTGATAGCACATTATGTTTTCTCCATGTAGAGAAAAGTTGACGATAAGGAAAAGTTCATCATTTTCAGTTTCTATTGATTGTCTTATAGCTTACTGAAAACCATGCTTTCTCTTGGTGAAGAATCGTCCTTGTCATACAAAATGGAACAGATAGATAAGATAATACTGCTTTTTCTGAATGCAAAAATTGAAAATGTGTGATGTGCATATACATTCTTTAAAAAACAAAGTTCTTCCGAAGCGGACAGTTTAATGTAAGCACTAACAATCATTCTTAATCACAGTCCTACAAACATTTTGTAAAGTTAATGACAACTAGCATGAAACACGTTCTATAAAAAATTCATCAAAAAATGCTTGCAACTGCTCTTTCTTCTTGATGTCAATTTGTAATATGCAAATAGATATTCTGAAACTCGATCCTTTTTCACAAGAACTTTTTTCCTGCAATAATAATTTACATACAGGAAAACTGAAGCTGTTTCAAAATTATGTGTATACAAGCAACGAGAAAGATCACGTATACTAGTACAACTTGTTAAATATAAAATGATCAGGTTACACTGTTTTGAAATCGAAGAAACAGTAATGGTTGTGGATTCCTTGTTTACATACACATAAATGCGTGTTACATGTACGCATACAAATTACACCGAACGAGAGAGAGAGGGAAGGGGGAATGGAAGAGAAAGTAACAAAGATGTAAAATGCTAGCTGTGCATGAAAAAGAGTACGTGTTGTATTTCGCCAAAAAGGAAAGATAAAATGCGTATAAAATTACACTCATATATCCTTCCATTCAACCGCTCAAGATACAAGAGAAACTGGAGCATATCACATAAGCAGAGAGAAGGAGAGAGAAGAGAGCCATAACGTGTGCCCATACAACAACGTATAAGTAGGTGACTTGCTCACGCGGTTACTTAGTCGTTATTAAAGAAGACTACCATTTTAAAACGAGAAGACTTTACGACAATTTTCTTCAAGGATACTAACTAGCAGCTATACTATCACCGTCGTCGTCGTAGTCGTCAGTGTTTATATGGATGCTAGCGATGATACAATTACAGTGAACCAACCAACTTTTTTTGCATGATATAATAAACGAAGCACCTCCAAGCTACAAAATGGGATGAAAGAGTATATGCAAAGTGTATGTGCAATAATAACAAGCCTCCAGTATTAAAATGGAAAAAGGAAGCTGAGAAAGGTACAAGGATGAGAACCCTTTTCTTTCGCTGACGATGAAAATGATAAGAACTAAACTACCAGTTTTCTCTTGTTCTCACTGCATTCGTTCATGTAAAAAGGTTTTTCCAAAGAAAACTGAAACCTTCTTTGCAGCCACTTCACCGAGTAAAGAGAGAAGAGCGTGTGTGTGAGAGAGAGAGAGAGAAAGAAGAGTCAGTGAATACATCCTGAAGTGAGAACATGTACTTTTTCTCTGTTTCTTTATTGTTAGTACGAGACAAGACCCGTATAAACTCACAAAGTTTATGTGGGGAAACATAAAGTGGAGCACGAAGGAACCGGAGCAGGAAGCCACGGTACAGTAGAAAGCAAAGAAGTGCACATTACTGCTGCCATGTTATACATATGCACGCTTTAGTAAGCACCACATTTATATATTCCAAGTTTAGAAGGTTTCCAAAAAAGAAAATTTCACGTGGGCATTCTATATGCAAAATAAATGACTTGTTGGCATATCGTATAGATAGATATGTACACTATAAATATGTACCTTTTTACCAAGGTTCTTATTATAAAATTATGCCAGGTGCAAACATCACTTCCGTCAGTAAAACGCAACTTTCCCTAGTATTTTTTATCATCATCAAAGATGAGTACATGTACCTTTATAATAAGTATATGTAGGTAATTCTCATTCACATCACAATCCCTGCCACCACCGGCAATCACTTTCACCTTACAAATTTTTGAGAAGAATGAAGTTGGCAAGCAGCTGCAGTTAATTTTTGAACAGTCTAGTAAGTCGACGAATAAAATTGTATGTGGGTCTATTCTGAAGTGAGAAATATCATCTTGCCAGTTCAGCCTCACATATAATATGCAATTCATGCAGTAAGTTTTTTAACACGGGTTTCTTGAAGAAGCAGCCGTAGTAGTAATTCATTATTCCTTTTCTTATAAATACAATAAAGTTATTTCTGCAATGTCCGCCGGCGCCACATAATATACATTTCATTGTAGGTTACTACTTTGACCCACTTGACTGTGTAGACAAGAGCACAAGAAATGCACAAGTAGAGAAAGTGGTAAAAAGATAACTAGTTCCGGGCATTTTTTGAAAAAGTAAAACCAAACTATATATAACTACATATATAAAGAATGCACAAACTACACGTGCTTATCTTAATAAAGAGCTCTGCGAAATTTGAACCTTGTCACTAATAGGTGAAGTTCAATAGTAAATATTCGTACATGGACGCTGCTGTGCGAAGAAAAAAAGGTAACAAAACATTCATTCAAATATGATTTGCCCGTAGTAAACAGAGATTAAAAGAATGTAACATGTATGCACATGTAATGTATTATCATATAAGTAATGAGAATACGATGAGGTCCTTGCTCCTCAAAATATAAAAATATTATGGCACAGCAAAAGTAGTCATCAACGCAAAGCCATGTTATTGATATAGATAATGCCTTTTCTGGTAGTATAGTCGTTAATAGGTTTGCTGGCAGAAAAGGATTATGTTTACCAATCAATTAATGTCAGTTTTCCTTTGGGAGCCATCCGTTACTGAACACTTCTATATTTTCGATAAGATGTTTTCCTATAAAATGTATGTATGTAAGTAAAGTAAATACAATACATCATATGTGTACAACTATAGGCTTAATCACACCTTAATAACGGTTTTCTTAACCAACCTACCGAAAAAGCTTTCATAACTACGTAGCTGGGATAGCGCCTGACTTGAATTAATTCGATTGTTAACAAAGAAAGCGTTTAAAGCTTTCCATTAAGACCAAAAATCAAATAATTCACTACACTTTGAGTTTTCAACTTAAGGAATGGTTGTGCCGCCATATTGAACGCAATCCATCAAAGCGTGTAAAAACTCCAACCAGTCTATACCCTACAAACAACGTTCAGAGACAAACAGATGAACAATTTTGGTTATCGCTACACGTTCAAATGCACTAATAAAAAATTAATAATTTAGCTTTTGAGCATGTATATCTATCATAAAAACGTAGGTAGTAAATATTATGACGACGATGAAAGAGAATGCGCAATTGTACAACTGAATCATTATTCCTAGATATGGAGCATCTAAATATGCTGAACTCTGTATTTGATTACTTAATTAAAATGCAATATCATACTTTATGCAGCGCTTTTTTCTCATCTTTATCTAGTAGTGTGATGTGATGACTTTACGCTTGAAATGTTTGCGAGTTCTCATTTTTTTAGTAAAAGCCTCGGAGATTCGTTTTATGGTTTTGATACGATAAATTATGCAGCTTATGTTTTTAAGAGGCGAGTGTTATTGTGCTATACCTGTTGAAGAACCACATTTTGGAATGTTGGATTTCCTTTCTTCCTAACCTCGGATGTAAGTATGTGTAGTTATATATATCTATATATACTGCATTTCTTATTACATACGTTCTTCTTCCCAAATGTAAATTACCGTATGTGCCCAAATAAACTCATAAACATCCAAATACAAGTTTTAAACGAAGAAAAAAGATTTTTGTTCTAAATTTCATTCTTGAGTGAACAACCCAAACCCATTTTCCACCTTATTCCGTGCTAGCACTGCTGCACACGCTTTCTTGGATGGTGCATTATTATACACACATTACACAGCAGGTTCATTCCATAACACAAATGGAAACATCACAATTCTCTGTTTTGACATCAATGATATAACTTTAGCCGTGGTAAAATGTACGAACGAGCAAGCAGTTACATACCAAAGGCGCATACTACACGTCATTTTACCAAAGTAAAATTGTTAGTGCAGCAGCAGAGACTAGTTTTTCATTCTCGTACCTGCGCTGCCACAACGTACAAAGAAAATCTTTTTCTCATTTACGTAGAATGAAATTATTTAGGGAATAAGACAGAAAGGGGAAATAATAATAATAATAAAAGAATTTTTCTCATCAGCCGTCTTTACAAAATTGTATTTTTTCTGCCTTTGTGTTCCAACGAACAAATCACAGAACATCTCATCAGAACAAAAAGCGGAGAAAAATGATGCATACAGATTTTCAGTGAATAAAAAATGACATATTACGTATATATATTTATTTATTTTCATAAAGAAAAAGCCCCAGAATGGTATAGAAGCGGATTTAGTAGAGCTGCAGTAAATGACCTGTTTTCACATGGATTTTTAAGGATTTTAATATAAAAGGAAAAAATGGTTTATTATCTCGACCTTTTACATTAAACAAAAATTTGTTCACAGAGAACTGCACTAGGTATGTGGTTCGGTGGTGGTGCGATAGTGAAATCTAAGGAAATAGTAGGTAAATATGGTATAATATGGATAAAAGTTTTATTTTCTTACAAAGGCTCATGTATTTTCTATTCAAATCCTTTATTGTGACAGCCTTCTCGTTACTTTCTTCAAATAAGGCTGTCAAAAGCATAAACTGCATCGTATACACTGTACACATAGCACGAATGCTGTTACTAGCTGCAATTTCTCCTTTTTTCTCACGGAGTGCATTGGCACTATAAAGGCGTTTACAGAATATTGCATTCAAATTATTATGGCCTACTTGATTTGTCTTGAATTATTGTGAATACTGAATGAATTTCTGTACTCACACAAAAGCATTAAAGTCTTTTTACTACCTAATATTGCTTCAATTCCAGCCCTTTTACTGTACCATTTAGAATGATATGCATGCAATCTGAACATATACCTAGCATACTCATTGTTATGTTAGTTGAATAAAATCCATTTGAAAAGATAAAATCAGCCATTTCAATACAGTTTACTCAACAATATGTTGCTTATTCTGTGATGTTTCTTAGTACTTTTACAAATATCATTTTCATACCATGTATGTAAATTGCTTTATAATACAAACAAAGTGTGTATTCATTCATTCTACCATTGAAACCAAATATACCTAACAATAATATTATACATGTTCCTACTTACAGCATCCCCCCCCCTGTTCAATTTTTATCAACTAATACAATAAATGTAAATATTCAGTTGATTTTGAATTGTACCACTTGAATCGGAACAATTTTATTCTTTTCCTCCATTTGTTCAGTTCAATTTTATATATTCCAAGAAAAACACAAAGCTTTATATAACTTTCACCAGTGTTGAGAGAGAGAGAGAGAAACAAATCAGACAAAGGTTTATTATAGATGCTTAAAGAGGAGAAGAATAAAATAATAATGCAAACCTGCTCGAAGCTGGACATCTCGACTAACGATGGTCCCCACTGAATTGGCAGCTATGCATCTGTCGAGAAAGAGAAAATACATGGTAAATCAGCAAGCAAAAGCACACAGCAAGAAGAAGAGAAAACAAGGGAGAATAGTTGAAGAAAAAAAATTCGTGTAGAAATAAGAGTAGCAAAGCAAGCTACAGAATTGGGGAGGAAGAAGGAAAGGGCAGCTACAGTGAAAAGGGAATTGTGACAGGAAAGAGGAGAAAAAAGGCGTCTTAAATTTGTGAAAGTAGGAAGGAATGGGAGGTAAAATGCATTCCGGATATCCTTTTCTGGTCAAGTTAAGCCGGTATTAAGGACATAAAAGGATGGATATGGATGAATGGTGGAGAAAGTATAAGAAAGAGGTATATAGCGCAAGGTTATATCAGGTTATTTAGAAATACATTCTATAACTAACAGCAGCACAGGACTTTGGATAAGAGCCAGCGCAAAAAAATATAAAAGTTTCTTTTAGAGAAGGATGAGTACCATTTTACGGATATTGTATACATAAGGGATTTTGAGTTGGCTTTTTAGGATGGTTCAGGTTGTGAAGAAATAATAATAATAATAGGCAAGCTGCCCTTTTGCCTCTTCGTTGAACAAATAAGTATAAAAAAGGCTGGTATTAGCAGTGAAAAGAAAGGGTCATCATCATCGTCATCCTTTTTAACTCAACAAAAAAGCGTAGGTAGTCATGTACTATTTTACTACTACTGCTTACCTGTATGTAGCTGAGTGGACATCAGGGCGGAAGGACTCGGCAGGAAATGGGGCAAATACTAATGAACCATCGGAAGCTGAGGAGTAGCGAAGTCGAGGTACTTCACTCAATGGGCTCCCATCACCCGATGTCCACTGAATGCTGGGTTCTGGTCTCCCACGTGCAGAACAATTGAGCCTCACTCCGAGCTCGTTAATGAACTCCACTTTGGACGGTGGCTCGTCAACAAAAGTTGGCCCTTCCTCGTCGTACATACAATTAAGACCTATAAAGAAAATAAAATGAACCATAATGATGGATTTGTTGAAGCAATTTGGGAGCAACAAAGGGTCTACTCGATGTTTGTAAACTATATTCATTTTTATATGCTTCCATATAGCTTACATGCGATATTATATTGTATCTTTATAGTCAAATAATAGAAAATAAAATATGCGTACCTACTTTCTTTGCATTTATTATCTTTATCTTTTTATTTACAATCAGTACATCAACTCTAAAATTAAATTACAAATAAAATTAAATTACAAATAAAATAAAATTAGGTACAAATTAAATTAAATTGTAGTTTCTGCACAAAATTAAATCGTGTATGTACATATTAGGGTACATAAATATTAGTTAGAAAAAGGTTAAAATAAATGAGAAGTTATGAAACAGACGAAATTGCAGTATCCGGGGATCCCATTTCCATTAGTACACTATCAATCCATTTCAGTGGACCGTAAAAATGAATCTCAATCCAACATGGAGTACATGTAACATCCTGCCTCTGGTACTCTGTTCCCCACCCTTTCGCAAAAGAAATTCTAGCAGTGCACATTGTCATCAGCTCAAAAACCTCCTCGTACCCTTTCGAGCTTTGTTTTTGAAGTAATCCGTGAAATTTTGTGAAATCAAAAATTTTTAATGATGATTCAGGAAGAAGTTTGCATACTGTGGAGCGATGTTCTCCTAGCTCAAAGTTTGTGTAAAAAGAGTTGACGAAAACTATCGAAAATTTTTAATGATGATTCAGGAAGAAGTTTGCATACTGTGGAGCGATGTTCTCCTAGCTCAAAGTTTGTGTAAAAAGAGTTGACGAAAACTGAACAGTGTGACAAACACTCCACAAATATTGCCTCCCCGGTATAAACCAAATTGATTCCTTTGCCAATGTGTCGACGTGTTTTTTCAATAATGGCGTCTCGGTTAAAGTTGGAAAGGGAGCCCAGGCTAAAGCGAGTGGAGTTATTGTTGGGGTTGCTGTAGCCATCCACAGTTACTACGGTGCTTCGGCAATAGTACGGCTCCGCGACTGGCTTTGTCAGCTCGTAGTAGCGAATCGTTCCCCAAATTTCCTGTTCCACAAATGGTACTGAAGTAGTATCACCTATTTCCATTAATTCTTCATTCAAATCCAGCTGATCAAGACTCAGAGAGTAAGGTGGTGGTGGGGAACCGATTGGTATAGAATCTGCGGCATTACTGCTCTTCGTGCTCGACGTTACAGAAGAATTCCAATTGTAGGCACATTGCAGCGTTACATTGACTGGAACCGTTGTTGTCTGACTTGAAACTAAGTATGCCGCCGCTCCACTGTTGTCATTTTTTGAACTTCGATTTCCACCACGCGAACGTCCAGACAACCGAATGGGTGGAAAAGATGTGGGACCACTAATTCGTTTTTGTTATGGCATACTGCAAGTTTTTCAACTTGTCCGGCTCAGCTCTCAGTTTATTTTGTAAGGTGACCACCGCCTTTTGGCGCCAGATGTTATACTCCTTATCTTCCTCTCCTCCCGTCTGCTTTGGCATCAACTTTTCCAACACACTGTTACCCAAAAACCGGTTGGAAAATGCTTGGAAAGCCATCCTATTTAAAACATAACTTAAAATATTATTACTCACCACTACCACATTTTAATAATTTAAATCTACCAAATATGACGTAATAAGAATATCACCTATATCTTCAATCTCACTCCACACCAGAGATGCACATGGATTCTAATTTCTAAAATTTGAGAATTTAGAACCGCTCTAATTTCTAATTTTCTAAATTCTAATTTCTAATTCTAAAAGTTTT
>JAHZMT010003196.1:0-16442 GCA_027743785.1 Sinhomidia bicolor
TATGTAAATAAAAAACATGTATGAGAAATCGCTTAGGTATATAGCTAGAATGGAAATAATGTACAAATTGTCAGATTGAAAAAAATTAGCCACCATATGAATTTCTTGATCAGCAAGCCATCTGCTCAAAAAAGCCACAATGTTGTGTTTTTTGCCTCTTCCTCTTGCGCTAATCATTTTAGTTGTATTAAATACCAAAAACAAGCGTGCTCTGCTCACTGCTGGCGTTTTCTTCCATACTGTATAAATTTGTGGGGTGCTCTTTTCTTCTAATTTGCTAGTTGTAATGTGCTAACGGAAATTATGTGAGAATCAAATGATACATACACAAACTCTATCTATACTCAGTTCCAGTGAAATATGGTAGAGCTTATGTAGTAACATTAAACAGAGAAAATGAAATGACATGATGGGGTTAGTCATAGGCTCAATTTACTTTGTCATGTAGTTGCTTTTCCACACACTTGCAGCTTAGTTGTAGACGTTTGCATTTTGTATGTTGGTATGTTATGTTGTTTTAGGTCATTTTTCCAAAGCAAACAAATATAAATACCACTACACAAATAATGCTCGACTACTGTACCAGTCTTTATTATCTAGTTATGACAAGCTTATTTGTAAAATAGACAATAAAATACATACAAAGAATCTGCCGAAATTTGTGTCATTGTAGCATCTTTTTTTCGCACACAAATCAATGTAATATGTAATTACTGTATAGAAGTTGATGAAGTATCAATTCATCGACTTTTTTAACCTACATATTTCCAAGCCATGTAGTCATACAACCTCGTGTTATTTTGGTAAACAATAGACATCATTTTATACTTGCACTGCTTTGATACGTATGGAATGGTGTGGTATGTTTTTAAAATAATAATATCAAATATATCTTTCTTACAAACTACGTGCAAAAACTATAACGCAACGTATTTTGCTGCAAAATTGGTAATAAATCACATTAATGGGATGAGTGGGTAATTTGATACAAGGATGTAACATTTTATGGAAACTTTTTAGCAAAATGGAAAAATGTCGTTTGGTAAACCATAAACTGAGAGTTATGGAACTGTTTTCTATACGTAGAAAACGCGGCACGTCAAGCCTTACAGGCTATGAAAGTGCATACCCTTTAGACTGTATAGATTACACAAACGGCTAATTCTGGAACTGTTAGTCTCTAATAAAGCAAACCAAAGTATAGTCTAGAGTCCTACGGTATAGCCCTAACTTTTTTTGAAAAAAAAAACCTTACTACGGTGGTAATACGACATGTTCAAGGCTAGTATAAAGTAGTTTAAACTGAAGAGATCATTTGACATTGGGAGTCGGTGGGTTTAACGAAAAAAAATGCCGTGATAATGTCGTCACTCACTAATTACGTTATTTGCGGTTGTGGTTTAATATTGTTGTGAAAAGTTTCGAGAAGGGACACATGTTGAGTTGTGTTGTAATCGTTCAACAGGAATACACGAAGGAATAACAACGAACAGTTTTATTATCTTGTATGTAACAAACAATTTCATCGCTGGTCCAGACCAGACCACATACCCGGAATAGAAGAAGCAAATGGACGCTTGCGACATAATATGGTGAATTATCACTTGGCATTTCATCGGTACGAGTACAACGCAGTCACGTCACACTTTAGAAATTTTCTTTTCCCACAAAATATAGTTGGATATATGTTGCTCGCTGTCACTAGCATCACCAAAAAAAGCTTTTAGCTTCTGTCGGTCGGTTACAAAAAGGCTTATACGACCCATCATTCACATTTACCTGAAAAGAGGATCTTAGAGAAAAGCACAGAAAGCAACTTTTCTAATTTTCCTCATGCATTGTGTTTGATACTGCGAATTTTATAACATAATGTATTTTCTTTGCATTTTTGCAAACTATCTCGTTGTAGACAAAATTGTTGTTAGTTCATTTTACTCCGTAGAATCGAAATGTTGTAGAGACACCTGCTAATAAAATAAGACCGTTGTGCGTACTTTGTAGATGAAAATATTGACATTGATGTTATTAGATAGGTAATATTAACAAAAAATTGACTAATGACCGTGAACAGATGTACATTATATCAAATAATAATGTAACCTGCTACAGTCGCCTGCATTTCACCTGCTGCTGTCTACAAGCAAACCAAACTGTTTCAACGTATTAGCTAGTACCTAATATTGTATACACGCCAAAATCAAAAAGTTAGTTTTACGTTAAAAGTGAATAAAGATAGAGTATTATGAAGGTATTTAGTATTAAAAAATACTGAAAATAACGTAAAAATGTACGAATATTCTGGCGTTCCATGTGCTCGTTTCAGTAAAATAATCTGGCGAAATGTATTGTTTACTGCAATTATAACGTTGTTTGAAGCAGCTGCAGAAAGTGTTCAGTTAAAATCAACATGCAACCCATCTTCTGATCCAGTGCCAATCATACACCCATACAACCCAACGGAGAAAGATGACTCTCCAGAAAGCGTGTTTAGTGCAAACAACTCAATTGAACTATCATGGTCGAAATTGGTGTATAGAAAATGCAAATTACACGTTGAATTTGTTTGTAATGCTAGCTACCCTATCGAATGGGTAGAACATTTTGACCAGGTTTGTGTAGTCAGTCTTTTGAATTTTTGAATATTTATAAATTGTAAAAATATTTTATATTCTCGTTTTCGTAGGATATTGAGTCCTTAACAGATGCAACCTTCAATATAACTAAACATATTTGGGTAGACCGAGTCTTAAATGAAACACAATTGGAAACTACTAACCCTTTTAGTCTGAATAGTATTTCTGACTTCACAAATTACACCACACTTCTTGGAGTAAATTACAAAGAAATGTCCTTATGTGCAGCCGCCAATTATACTTGTCAAAGTGTAAACAATCCGTGTCTTCAATCCACAGTGATATCAGTAGTTGACCGAGAAAATGAAATAATTAAATATGAATACAAAGAAGGTCCCCCCGCTCCAGGTAAAAATAAAGTAATTTATAGTAAATAATAATTTGTTTGCTAACACCAAGTTGATTTATATTTTTGTGGGCAAAGATAACGACAATAATTCGAGACCTCAAAATACTACATGCGAGGCTTATATAGACGTGATGAAATTTGAAAATGGTAGGGAGGGATGGAGATGTAAAAGTTTACAGGATGTATTCGTTAAGGCCGGAACATGCGATGCCGCAGTACATTGTAACAGCCTTTTCAATCATTTTAAACAGGTCACATTACATCTTTCATAGTCAGACTCTCCTTAACCATAACTTATATAGTAACTGTTTCATAAAGGGGTTTTTCTTTTCACAGGGATGTGTTAGAGTTAAAAAAATTAAAAACGGCGATCCATGCGATGGTTGTATGTTTAGAAATAGATTGTCTAAACGATATTTTTTTCCTGGACATTACTGGTGTGAAAATGAGCACGGGAAAATTCTTACCACAGTTCACTATTTTCTTTCCATTCTTCAAAGCATTGGTCCTGATATTCAAGAACTTCCTGAATTGTGTAAAAAAATTAAATATGCGAGCCTACTTTACTTTTTTGTAACATAACGTTGATGGTATTTTGAAGATAATTTTATTCAAAATAGATTTACATTGGGACGAAGCGAATCCGCAAAAAATGTTGTATCTAGAACAGGTACCAAAAGAAATTTTTCTCGGGGAAAGAAAGGAAATTGCATGCAAAGTTTCAAGATATTATTTTTCATATGGCCATCGATTCGGCTTTGAGTACCAAAATGGTACAATGTTGTACACAAAACGTAAGTCAAACTTGTTTTTTAGTTTTAAGAAATAAACAAACAAACCAAGTGAAAGCATATTCCATTAAATTCGGTATTTTGACTGCAGACTTAGATGGAAAATCAGGTGGCATTGAAAATGTGAATAGAATGAGCTTAAATTTTACTTTTACGGAGCAAACCTTGAAAAGGATTTACTGTTTTGCTCCTGTTTGGAATTCTACTGTCTGGATTAATCAATCCATTGAAATTCATTTGAGGAATGGTACGTATTAAATATTTTCTATGCATACGTTGACATTTACTACTTTTGGATACAAAACATCTACCTTGATTTTTGCAGACGGTGTGGCTCCATTATTTTTGGGACCCTTGAAAAATAAAGCCCATGCTACATTCCAACTGCATCAAAAGAACGCTACCTTAACGTGTGAAGCTAGTGGGTTACCGAGACCGGAAATAAACTGGAAGCTTGACAATGCTGTAAGCTACCATATCTGAGTATTGTATTAACTTTACCCACATGTTGTAACTTTGTTACTTTAGAATTTTTCGTGACATACGTAGGGAATTGTGTATATCGAGACTACTGAAATAGAAGTTGAAGAAGGAAGCAGAAAAGATTTGAATTTTCAATACGTTACCGACTCCACTTCTGGGAGGTACATATGCGAGGCGACAAACTATCTTGGGACAGCTACAAAAGTGTTCATAGTGAGCGTTAAAGGTTAAATGATGTGTTAAGATGATAATGACATTGACGTATATTTATTTTATAGACAAAATTTGTTACCGTTAAGTCTCCTTTTAAATTTGTCCCTTTTTATTTCAGATGAGCATGCTGACTTTGTAAGAACCACAAGTATTATGGCCACAATTGTCACGTTGACTTTTATTGTTACTCTTGCTCTATGCTGGATGAAAGTGAGACGACAAAAAAATCAAATTCGAGCTTTAACAGAGGCGGAAGTAGCTGAATTTCGAGAGGGAAACTTGGACATTTTGGAAAACACTGAGTATCTGGATACACAAGAACTGCTACAAGCTCTACCTTACAACGATTCTTATGAGATTTCTTGTAAATGTCTATACGTAGGTAAACACTTTTCCTCTTGTCCTACATTCATTATTTAAGTTATTATTTTAGTATGTAAAGTATAATATGTGAAAATGTAAGTTTAAAAAAGTGAAAACTGTCCAAGTTTTTTTGTAAATGTGCGTTTCTAGATCCCACTGAAATATTGGGTAGTGGAAATTTTGGACAAGTACTGAAAGGGGTAATTTATGATCGTCATGACCGAAGGAAAAGTAAAGTAGTCGCTGTCAAAACATCCAAACCAAAATCTGATTTTGCTTTTTTCCAAACTTTATTGACTGAAGTGAAAATCATGGCGTATATAGGACATCATCCTAATGTTGTTAATTTTGTTGGAGCATGCACGGAAAACATTAGAAATCGTATGTGANGTATATAGGACATCATCCTAATGTTGTTAATTTTGTTGGAGCATGCACGGAAAACATTAGAAATCGTATGTGATACTCATAAAAATAAACATGTGCTGTACAATGTTTTTCTATTCTGCATACTCTAAAGAGCCACGTAACTATTACAGGGCAAATTTTCATTGCTGTTGAATTTTGTGGAAAGGGAAGCTTAAATAATTTTTTGAAAAATAACCGATCATCTTTCGTCAATCTGATTTGTGAAGATACAATTTACGCTACAACTTCATTTTGGTATGTTGAAAGAAATAATTTCGACAAAATGTACATTTTTATTCTTACATGAAACAACGATATGTAGTTGACAGTTAATTATATTATTACATATTTTACAATTATTGTGATATATGTATATATACCTAATGCAATATTGTTACGCCAGTGATCACGACGAACAGGAGCACATTTATCAAAATTCAGAGACCCCGTTAGAGATATCAACAGTACATTTACTCAAATGGTCTCGTGAAATTGCAAATGGAATGGAATTTCTAGGAAGTAAAAAGGTATATTTATTCTATGTAATATATGTGTCTGATGATGATAATCTTTAATTTGATAATTTTAGACTTACCTATGTATACGTTTCCTTTTACCAGATATGACATATTCTAACTATGTTAGGTCCACCCAAGATGATGTGAGGAATGCTAAATTATGTACATTTTTCACAATATTTATTTTATATTCTACTTTTGATTTCAAATGAAAAATCTTTTTATTTTAGTGTCATCTACCATGGGCTTGGCTAGCACCAGAGACTCTTCAAGAGCTAAAATTTTCGGTAATGTCTGATGTATGGTCATATGGGGGTAAGTATTATTGTAATTGAAGTAAACGTAAGACTTTAACCATTGTCTAGAAAAGTAAACGCCAAATTAAACTTTAAAATGTTTAGTTACTCTATGGGAGGTATTTTCTCTTGCCCAACAACCATACCTCGGAACAATATATAATTCTGCATTCCTGACATTTCTCAATGCGGGTCATCGTCTGCACAAACCAAATTATGCAACCAGTCAAATGTAAAACTACTAGTTGTATATTATATTTAGCTGTACTACGGTAAAAAAAAAACGCAATCACCACAATTTTACCATTTACATTATCCTACGTGTAGTTACAATTCAATAATGGAATGTTGGTGCTTGGAACCTTCACGAAGGGCAACATTTGCAGACTTAAAAGACTTGTTTGAGGGTTTACTGGTGCAAGCCTGTAATGGGGTAAGCTGATAACACGAACTATGAACATTAGATAAGTTGTCATTCCACAATTAGAATTTCATTAGCTACAACATCCGAAGTGGACAACATTTTGTCAATCTAAATATCTTTACACAATAATACTGAAAAAATTTTGTTTTTAAATCGTAGGACTATGTTCATACAAAAGTTAATGGCAATAATGGAGCCGTTATGCCATATATAAGTCGATCTCATGCTTTGGTGCAAAATCCAGGATACGCTGTACTCGGGGGACAAGATTTATCATTGGAGGATGAACACGAGTCTGACAGTGATACTAGAACTCTCAGCACAACTGTACAAGTGGTAACGCCCGCAGAAAATACTCAAGGATATTTAAAGCCCCTTGTCTTTGACTACGAAAAAATTGTTTAAAACAATGAATTTTTGTTGACTTTTTTTGACCAAAAGTTGCATTAATATCTGCATTGCATTATGTATGAGTATGCTTTATACAAAATGTAAAAGTTAACTAATTGTAGGTCTATATTTTAGTTTAGTTATGTCATCAATACTCTAGTCATACCATGCGCATTTGATTTTCGAATACCGGTAAACAACACATTTCTATTGCATTTAGTTTATAAAAATTAAGTATTTAGGCATGTATGGAAAATAAATGTGAATGTATTTCAACACTGGAAAAACTTTGCAAGATGTCTAAATGCATTATATAAATATATTTTTTTCATTTAAAAGTGTGTAGCATTAAGTAATTAACGTACTACTTATCAAAAAGAGCATTAATATTTACCAAAACTTGGAGTGTCAGGTAAGGATTGAATGTATCCTCTAACACATTCTTCTTTATTTATCTTAGGAAGTGTTCGTAGCAACTTTTTCGATCTAAAGTAGCAAAAAAAATAATTCATATGGTGAAACACTGAACTGAAGTACTGTTTGTGGACACACTTTTTTGCTGTGAAACTGTCAATGATAATGATGTATAATAATTAAAAGCAAATACTGCATACCGCTTTCCGTCTTTTATCTTCTTCTTATCCACCTTTTCCAAAAATTCGTCACGATCTAATCCCTGCAGCGAGTACACTACAAAAAAAACGAACTAGAAACGTAATTGTGGAGAAACAAATTATGTCGTTTTCATTGCCACATCCGCCAATGTAGGTGAATTAATGCTTAATTAAGATTAATTAAAAGCAATTTGTATACATATATTGAGGACTCTTACATATCTCGATTTCGGTGGTGAGTACGTTTCTCATGGGACAATCTCGGTGTACCGCATCTTCAATGCAGGTGAATACTTTTCCACAATTCATAAAGCATGCAAATTGGCCTCGTTTTGCATTTTGACCGCTGAAAACCATATAAAGTGTAAAAGGCATACAACTATTAATTAGCTGTACTCTTTTATATGTAGAAATAGGATACATTGTAGCAAAAAGAGCAAAATAGTCTAAAATGTACGTTGTTACGATATTAAATACATAAGTAAAGTTAGCTTACTCTTTAAAGCCTTGAGGCCTGTCTATAAATCTAGATGCTGAATATCCACCACTTATAGATTGCGAGTCGGAATGCTGAAAAGGCGTGTACATGTAAAAATTAAAGATACAGAATAAGGAATAAAATCATTTTTTAAGTGAACTAAATGCTTTGTGCTAATTTACTTAAGACTAGGTCGATCATTTTTGCACGTTTTGCGCACGGGAAATGAGAAAAATGAATATAGTCAAAGCAAAATGATTTGCATCTGATACTCGTATGCAGTTGGGGTGTATCAGATAATATATATATGATAATATAGGTTAAAACACAGCATCCGGTGAGTAGATGGAGCTGAGCTGGAGCTGTGTGTGACCACAGAAAAGCTGATATAATTGCAGGTTTTCATGAAAAGCAGTTATCCATGTTTAATTAATGGCAATTTAGTTCAACCGGAACTTTCTACTCCAATAAAATGTACCAGGCATCTTGTAGAAAGGTCATTAGCAAATCTACACTAGAAGAATAACCTTAACAAACTAATACTGCTACCAATATTAAGTCACGAAAATGTCCAGTTTTGGAAAGAAAGTTGAATTCCAGAAATCATGGATTTTGCAGAATTCTATCATTATTTTCAACTACATCTTACTGTTAATCATCATTACAGTCTTTATTACAGACGCTTCGACAGCATTTGAATACGTGCCAACAGCTGCAATAAGACTACGAAGATATCATCCCAACAGATTAGTTTTAGATAACTCGTTTAATCAACAACAAAACGAGCGTTTTTATAATTGGCGTCCACATAAACTACCACATAGAATCGCTCCGTTTCGGGGAAAGAGTTACAATTTGAATGATAATAATAACCCAAAATACGATTGGTCTAAACGCCAACGATTTCAAGAGTACTTAAAAGTCGCAAATAGAGAAAGTTCTTCCGGCACTGAGAAGCCGACATTGTGTGCATTTGCGTTTACTAAAAGTAGAGACAGTGAGTCGGGTTCTGAATCGTTACAAAGGTGCCCATAACTTGATGTGCTGGTAACTGATACGTATATCTAGTTTTCAAAACCTATAAATTCATTTAAGTTTTTGAACTATGTTGGGAGTGTTAAAATGCAAAAAAACAATAATAATAATGTAATCTGTTAAGCTAAAAGTAGCGTAAGCTTTTCATTACTGTTAAACTTAATTGCTACTTACTGTCGAAAGAGTGAATGTGTGATGAACTGCGTGCAAGAATAATATGCTCTAAATTTCATGAACTACATTATACTATAGTGAGCACTGGAGTATTTTCGTGTAAAACAAATTAGATTCCATCAAAACTAATTAAACTACTCATCAAAAAGCCGCAAATAAACAAATCACTGCCAACTATATCCGCACAAGCACGTTTGGTCAAAAATGATGAGCACGGTGAGAACTATATGAATTATATACGTAAATATTTAGCGTAGTTCAAATATTTATACATGTACAATACATAGCAATAACAATTTTGTATAATTTTTTATGTCACTAGCTTATCCTGAATGAATGCGAGAAGATCGGATTATCGGATCATTACAATTTTTGCTATGCTGTAATTTAAATGGTTATTCATCTTATGTTTATGAAATTAACAAACTTAAAATAACAATAAACACATATATTATGTTTTGTGTTTTGCTTCTTTTCTCAAATGTTTATAAAATAAACAATATTTACCGTTAGATTTTCCCGTTCATTAACTTTACTGTCCATCTTTCAGTAGTTCATTCAACTGTTAGCGGGCGTAATTAAAAAAGCAGCACAAAAGAGTTTTATCTTTCTTAATTAGGGAAATTATTGTCACCGCAAAACACGGATGACCACAACACGACTTTGTATTGCTCACAAAACCCCGATGACGGGACGACGGGAAAGGGAATAACCCCTATTAATATTTTCAAGCTTTTCAAGTAGAACAATAAACAATTTGCTAATTAATTACTGTCGCCTAAACTACATTCACCACAAAACACCAAACAGACTCTTGCGCGAAATAAAGAAATAAGAATTTGTAGCAATTTATAATTTGCACTTTGCACCTTTCCATTTAATAATTACCATGGATTCAAGAGCATTTTAAAAGCACTTGCTAGACTTGCTTAGAAGCTCACTTCTCACTGGACTCAATCACTCAATTTCATCACCAGCAATGTTTTGGTGGCACCAGTGCCGCCGTCGTAAGTATTAAACTGAAGAGTGTCATTCATTGTCATCGACTCAACTTCAAATGGTAGGTTTCAACTGGAAAACGACATGCACTGCGTGTGTGCTGTGCAGCAAACAGCAAACCATTGCATTGCATTGTGAACTTTTACATTCTTTGTAAAATATACAAAACACTTTTTGCATTTTTTCAATTCCAATGAATAATGTCTTCGGATAAAGTCGAAGTAAATACTTGTCAGAAGTTATTTAAAGTTAAAGTAACTTTTATTTAAGTTACTAAAAAAGTAACTTTGCATATATGCGATACAATTCAAAACTACAAAATCATTCGGGGCATTGTAATATGGAGACTAGAAAAGTTGCACTCTGGATCTTATACATTTTATTTAATATTCCACCAACGCTACGCTTTTTGCATTATGTTGAATCATGTTGAATCATGGCGAGATTTTTCTCGGTTATGTCGATCATTATTACTGTCAAATGAAAACAGTTGGAAGGGTTTTCGTGCTTGTTTGCAAGCTGTAAAAGACATGCGAAGCTTTGACACATGCGATGCAACGACAATGTATTAATTCTAGAAAAAACTACCAACTACATATTATAACAAAGCTTGCAAAAAACTATATTTCGTTTTTTTGCTAAAAAGAAATAACAAACGAGAAAATTAAGTTTTGCGAGCGCACTGCGAATTTTCTTGTTAATATTTAATAAACTTTGTGGAAGTAGGATACGATGACGTTTCAAAGGGCAGCAGCAGTATTCAATGGGTAGTACATTTCTCATGACATGAGAGCTTTCCAGCAGATATGTACTAATACGTGTAAGACATTACGGTTGATTGTAGACAAAACAAGTCTTCATTCTGGGAAAAAATCTCAGTTGAAACTAAGACTTGCTCACTGAAACGTGAAATTTCTTGAATTTGGGTGAAAGCGTCACTAAACGAAAACTTTTTCAATACTGATTCATCACCAGATATTATCATTGCAGTTGTGAGGTTCCAAAAAATAATGAAGATTTATTATATTTTTTGGCAACTGTCATTTTTCATTTTTGGATTGTGTCAACAAGTCGCAACTGAGGATTTTCAATATAAACATGTTGTTCTAGGTAAGCTACTCCTGTGCATTTTCAAAAATTTACACCGGTTAATATTTTGGGGGGTTTGTGTTTCAGGTGTGGTATTGGCGCCACGGTCTATACCAGTTGGCGGAATGTCCAACGTCAATGCAAAGATGAGAGATCTTATCACAAGAACGATTAACACTGTGCCCATGTCATCTGTCATAACTGATCATGACCATGAAGACTTATCGCAAGGTGAATATGCTCTCGGTAATGCAACGAGAACGGCAAACATTACTGTTGTGGAATTTGATCTGGACGATGACTTGGAAAAGATAGGAGGAGATATTTCTGTTTTGTTTTCATTGGCTGGATGTGCTGAAACTCACGAGTTGTACGAAAGAGTCACCAATATATTTGGACCTATTGTTCATATTGCATTCACTGGTAAGTAAAATATTGTGCCATTTTTAGGTATGTAGCCAAACTAATTTTCATTTCATACATTGTGACAAATTTGCAAAGAAATATTATCTATTTAACACAATTTATTACTGTGAGGTAGAACCAGGTTGTTCCCGATTAGACCGAAGTACTGCAATCACAGTTCCACTAACCTGGTTCCAATACAACGCAGATCTTCTTCAATTATTCACTGATGTACGAAGTGACAAGGTGCTTCCGAAATGGAAAGACGCTGTTGTCATTTACGACATTCAGTCACGGGATGGTATTATGGACACATTCGTGCAGGCTTTTAGTTCTTCCTTTGATTTTGATGACATAGCTTTGTCTCTATTTACTGTGGACAGTATGAGTAGCAAGAAGTCATTGTAAGTAATGAGCAAAAATTCTATAGTATATAACTTTTGCAATGGTGGCATTTTACTTCTTGTGGGAATATGTATATGATGACATTACGCCAAAGCAAAATAGATCGAGTTCCTTGTGCATTCATTAATATTTCAGTTCCGAGCAAATTGAAGAAGTCTTGTACAAGTACCGTCACAGCTCACCCACCAAGTTCATTGTGGTTTCGGAATTCACGAAAATCAATTTTATGCTTGTCACGGTAGGCTATTTCTAGACAGTTAGAGATTTCATGAAAAACAAATAGCAATCAATAGTCAAGTTGGCATTTTTCCGTTTGAAAATCTCAAAACATTTTTTGACACAGGCAAAACGAAGAAGCATGTTAAACGTTCTGAAGCAATGGCTTTTTGTAGCTTCTGACACGACGGATGATCTGGACAAATGGGATTTTGTACGAAACAATATCATTACAGACGGTGTAAATATTGCTTTCATTACAAACTCGTCAAAAAACTTTACTGATCGACCAGTGAGTTTAATCAGACATACTGTCAAATCTAATGCAATAAAAAACTACTACTTGAGATGGATTATATATTTTCTACATCCTAGGATCATCTCTTTTGTCACACGGAAGCTTTGGTTTCTTTATTAGCGGAAACAATAGAAAATCTTGCTGCATGGGAGTTTAATCTCTTTTTACAGGTATCTGATGAAGAATGGGATATAATCAAACCATCAAGGGCTGATCGTGTCATGAATATCACGGAGACGATGAATGTACAACTGCCGTATTTATGCAATAATATTGTTGCTTGTTTAATTTAAATTGTATACAACACATTTATCCTATTAATACAGGAGCGTCTTGGTAGTTACGTACTAGGTAGATGTGACAGGAATGCATCTACTTGGAACCTGGAAGCTGGAGAATATGGCACACAAGGGAAACGTGTGTTTGAGGTCGGTTGGTGGAATCCTGTAACCGGCTTGAGAATGACCGACGATTTGTTTCCACATGTGACCGGTGGTTTTCGTGGAAGAGAGATTCTCGTCACATCTATGCATGTATGAAATAAAATTGATAAGAAGACAAGAAGAAAATTAAAAGCTTACGTCTCATACTACTTTACAGTTTCCACCATGGCAAATGATTATACGTTCCAATTCTAACGGAGATGATCACAACACTAATGTCACATATACTGGCTTAATGTTTGAAGTTCTTTCGCACATGGGTAAAAATTTAAATTTTACGTTTGCCGTGGAAGAATCGCCACTTGGTGAAGCTTGGGGTACAATACAATCCGATGGCAGATGGAATGGAATGATGCGCTTAATAATAGAGAATCCTGTAAATAACTTGTACGCAACAACCTCTTTGATTACCATATTCATTATTATACAACAATCAAAATTTCTTTAGAATGTTGTACTCGGGGCAGCAGCTTTTACGGTTACGCCAGAACGAGCTAGATTTGTCAATTTCACGGAAGTTCTTGAACGGGAAGCGTATGCTTTCATGGTAAATCGCCCTGAGGAGTTGTCCCGTGTCTTGCTATTTGCTGAACCATTCAGCATTGAGGTTGCACTATAGTATTTGAATTTTTAATATTAATCAGTACAAATGAGTTTGGAAACTCGTAAATTAAACGTTACCCAAATATTCTCTAGGTGTGGCTATGCATTGTTGCTACACTCATTATTGTAGCTCCGGCTTTGCACTTGGTTCATTGTATGAGCTATTACTACAAGTTTTACAGGAAAGTAAATGATAAGGGACTCTTCAAAATGAAAAATTGTTACTGGTATCTGTACGGAGCGTTGCTTCAGCAAGGTTAACAACACAAAAAATAATAAAAAATAGTTGTGGCAATGAAATTCTTAAATTCCTTTGTTTATTTACAGGAGGTACACATTTACCAGAAGCAATTTCGGGTCGTCTTCTTGTTGGGTTTTGGTGGCTATTTGTCATCGTATCTGTCACAACATATTCAGGAAACCTTGTTGCATTTCTTACTTTTCCAAAAATTGAAAATCCCGTAAATTCAATTGATGATGTCTTAATGCATCGTGGAGTGGGCTCTTGGGGTTTCATGTCTGGAAGTGTAATCGAGGATCACTTAAAAGTATGAATGTCAATAAGACAGAGAGTATTTTCTCGATAATTGGTTTTTTACAAGATTATTTTGATGATAGAGATCTACTGATCCAAAAATGCGCCTGCTTTATGAAAAAGCAGTAATACATCCAGCTTTTAACGACTCGGTGCTTGATGCTATCAAAACATTTGACCATGCATATATTGATTGGAAAATCACTCTAATGACTGTAATGAGAGATGCCTTTAAGGAAACAGGAGTTTGTGACTACATTCTAGGTACTAAACATTGATTTAGTAAAAATGACACTAAATAAATACACAATTAGATGTTTATAGTACATACATGCTGCATAACCTGTTTAATTTTTGAAATAGGTGAAGAAACCATTTTCGAAGAAAAAATCGCTTTGGCAGTTCCCCGCGGAAGTCCATATTTACCCTTATTTAATCAAGAGTAAACACATTTTCATGCCTCTATTTGTTACGATTTTGACAATTTTAAATATTTTTTTTCATTTTGTCCATAGAATAAAGGAAATGTTACAAACTGGTCTTTTAAAAAAGTGGAAGAGTCGGTACTGGCCACAAAAGGATAGGTGTTCCTCCACCTCAGGTTTAATAAGCGGAGATGCTAACCGAACAGTAAAATTGGGTGATATGCAAGGATCTTTTTATCTACTTCTATTTGGATTTTTTATTGCTGTAATAATATTGCTTGGAGAAATGTTCATTTTCCGACGAAGGAAGAAGCGAATGATAAGTGCAATTCCAATCATTGTGGGATCTAATGTAAAAGACGACAATGTTAAAAAGGAGAATATCAAAAACGATCCTATTATCAAGGATATTACTAAAAAGGATAGTATTACAAAGAATCAACCTTTGCAGCTGAAAAAGAAGAAGAAAAAGAAGCAACCAAAACAGTATTCGTTTCTTCAGTAAAGAAAAAAATATTGTCATTTGATAATTATTTTATCATTGAGAAAAAACATTTACTAGTATATTAGCGATATTATCGCATGTTGATCATGTAGATTAGTTACTGCTTACGTTTACCTTTGTTGTAAATTGCATCAAATAAACGTAAAACAATTCAAAACTGAAAATGAACATTCTTATTTTTTCCTAAACCAATCTGACTGTTTATTATTTTTATTTATAATTTTCTATATACATGAAATTAAATTGTGAGGGGACACTTGTCAAATTTTCAATGCTAAAATTCAGCACTTTTTCATAGATTGATAATTAAATGGCCTGGCTCGGGGATACATGAAACCTGTTGGTTGTGACCAAGCCATGTACCTTGCACCAAACCTCTGACCAAGATAAGGGGGATACTCGCAAGGGGAAGCCAAAGGTTTGCATATCGGCTCATCATTACAACCACACCGCATATCAGATGCAGCCATACGCTGGTCCTCATTGTAACGCCTCCAGTCACGATTATAACCGTATCGTGTAGTTGCACTGAGTTGAGCAAAAAATGACAAGTGACAACATGTTAATATATTATCCTGCAGCAGCAGTGCGTTGCAGTCTACAGTAATTGATAAAAGATCACGTATTTACTGCTTTTACCAAGGTTCTTGTTCAGGGAGATCCCAAACGCATTCAACTGTAGGTCCAATTAAAGAGCGAGCTTTATGACATTTAAACTGCCAGTCGTCGGGCCCAGGGCAAAGTTTGCAGCCAATGTTGTAGGGCGTTACCAGTTGATCAACAAATTCTCTCCATTCACTTTGAACGACGCGATTCCGAAACCAAGGCTGCTCTTCATATCTTCGAATGATTGGAACTTCACAATTCCGAAACCAATAAGATTTGAACTGATCCGCACAGCATGGAGGAAGTTGACAAACCTGCTGACACCTGCCTTTTGCCTCTGAGCATCCAAGTTTCCCACAATTAGCCTTGATTTGGGAACCCGGAACGTATGACTGGAAATAGGATGGGTTGTATAAACTTCGGACGTCAGCAATTCTTGTAGAAGCAGTAACTTTACCTATTCCACCGCCCGAACAATCTTTACAAGCCATTTTTATTTGATTTGCAGAAAATAGAAAAGGTAAAAATGTAAAACAAATTAAATAAAAAAATAAATTGTGACAGACGACTTGACTTTAGAGATTGTGAATGTGAACTTGACTGGTAATATTAGGGTAATATAAATATTTGAAAGTTTTCCTTATGAAAAATCACGTTATAGTTTTATGTACATAAGTTATGATATAACGGTTATGGAAACTAAATGTGAGGCATCAGATTCGGTTCCAAATGGGGCATTTTAAG
>JAHZMT010003197.1:0-24059 GCA_027743785.1 Sinhomidia bicolor
TGGCGATTTAAACACGTCCCCTTTTTCTTGTCATCCATTAATGGTGTAAACATTGTGTGCACTTGTTTGTTGCAGCAAGGTAGCCAAAGATAAGTATGGGGCTTGTAGTTAAAGTTCCTTTCTTCTGGCAAACATTTTTTTCAATGGTCAACAGGTCAACCATAAAAACAAATTGGTGTACAAAAACAACACGACAACAATTGTACTTTTTTATTATGTTTCAAAAGGTCGTACGTTGTATGTATGGCTTATTTATGAATGTAATTATATTTCTTGGAAATAATGGAAATACCAAGAAATGGGAAAAACAGTGTGTCTTTTAAAGATTATATGTATACATATATGCAAAGCATTCTCCTTGGACTTACAGTTTGTTGTACGTGCCAGTTGCAGTGAACTTACTTAATGTGCATATCTTGTACAACATGCTTGATAACACGATAAGGTTATTTTGCAGTGACATTAGCAGCATCACATGGATTGTTTGTTTGTTTGATTCATTAATTGTTGGGAAGCTTCTAAATTTAACATTATGCATTTTCGTTGACTATTTCAGATGGCGAGGAAGCGTTTACAAACTAATTTGGAGGGAACTGATTGCATATCTAATTCTATATTATATAATCAACTTCATCTACCGATTTGGCCTGGATGATTCGCAGAAAACGTATGTCTGACTATTATTTATTACTCATTATTATTTTTAAAATTAACATTTTATTTTTTACCTTCATATTGTTCCAAAAGAAAAATTGCTTTTCAAATGCAATCTTCTAAACGATCCCATTGCATATTTAATGCTTATATCTACAGACTACACATTTTAATTAATGATCTCACTTCTATACTTTTTTTAGAATTTTCGAGAAGGTCAAAGTTTACTGTCGTAAGAATATTGAGAGCATTCCCATGTCATTTGTTCTTGGATTCTATGTAACATTGATTGTCAAACGTTGGTGGGATCAGTACTGGATTCTTCCCATGCCAGACTCACTCGCTCTATATATCAGCGCTTCCATTCAAGGCCAGGTGAGTTTTTTTTTCATTCGTCTTCTTCCGTCCGTCCAGAGAGCTTTAAATCAGAAAGCAGAAGCACACAAGAATAATTTTGTAGTTACCTACACACATCATTTGCAATATGTATTTGCATAAAATATATGTACAGCAACGCATAAAACTCAATGCTATTGAAATTATCGGAATTGTAGTGTAGCTTTTTGATGAAAAAAATATACTTTTTCTTGGTAACAAACAACAACACTAACTGCTAATGTCTGAGATTCTGGCACCACCGTGTGCATCTGCTATTGCATATAAGAAACTATTATATACCTACTCTGCGATTGGGATAAAAGCATACTTAACTCGTATTACGCACTACAATTAAGTGATCTTTAGCATTGAACTTCACCGCAAGTTTAATCGTTATTATTACAATATTATCATGATCATCATCCCCATCAATAGCAAAATGTTCTTCTCCTCCTGAGCAATTTAACATTGACCATAACACAAACGCTCTTTCTTTGATTAAGGTTAACAACAAAATGGCAAGCGAGTAAGCAAACATAGGAAGTGAATAGGAAGAAATGAATGGGACGCCAGTAGAGCACAGTGCAGCAAAGAAGGCAGTAGTAGTTATTAGTTAGGAACGCAGCAAGCACTGTTTACAGCAATTATCGCTAATATATGCTGATTTGTGCGAATTGTTGCTGTGAATTGAATGAACAATGAACTGTGCATTGACTGCGACTGCTGACTGACTTGTGTTGTGTATGTACGGCGAGGAGAGGCCACTACTACTGTTATTGTGACTCATTATTTATTTATTTACTTATGTAACAAGTGACCAAAAATAATTCTTCCAATTTTGGTCACCCGCAGTGGTTACCAACTCACCATCTCTACCTTTTTGCTATTTGCAAGCCATGTTTATTTTGGAGGGAAGGAGAAGTGATGATGATGAGTGATTAATGGTTTGTAATTACGAGAAACAATGGAAAAACAAAATGTGTTTTAAAACAGCTTAGTTAGGACTAAAGCAAAGATTTGCGGAGATGTTTTAAATTAATTTATGCGCATACATAAAACTATCTTTTCAATATATAGCGTTTTCATATAATAATGCTGAATTGCATTTATAATGTTTAGTTTTTTAAATAATGTCAAGTGTAGCGTTGACAATAGTGCGGCGGCAATGTACAAAAACAAAAATGTCCATCATCATGATATCAAATATCGTTATATATTATCAACAACTTTGTGACTTGTCACTCACTCTCTTTCTCCCTTTCATTATGCGACAATAATCATTTTGAAAAAAAACATGCTTGTATAGACTAGTAAACTTGAATTGGTCAATGTCAAGTAAGACATGACTTTTAAATATGTGACTATTAGGAATTGATGTGACACATAAAAGTTAACGTTGCATTTTTCATCCCATGCATTTATTTGCTCATATGTGTACATACTCGTTTCCAACCAACAACACAGCATGCATGCATGTATGTATGTATGCATGAGCAAAATTCATTTTGTATTGACAGACTCTGTTGAAAATGAACAAACGTGTATCGTTACAGTCGAATAGTTTGTTTATTGTTTTATGACTTTTTTTTACCGTGTATAGTCTTGTGGAATGTCAATTGTATTGATTGTCAATGAATTATGACATGGCGACGAGGGTGGCAGACACCAGACAGGATGACTTGTTTGAGACTGTCACCTTATCTTTCAAGATCAGGGAAAACGAACGCATAATGAATGTCATCAGAAAATATCAATGTTGCTACCATATTTGTTGATATCGATCGACATGCAAATAAATTTTTGTCAATAAAAGGCCCCTTTGATTTTTTTTTTCATTATTCAGTCAAACAGAGTGAACAATTAATTGCTATTCCAAGTTCTGACATCATCATGCTGCTGATGATTAATTTTATACACTACATGCTAATAGGATGAGTTTAATTTATTTCATGAACCAATACATATAACATGCTCATTTATTGATAAAGCTGCAAGATTATATAAAGAACAGAGTCTCGCTATTTGCGAGTATTTAGAATTTGATGCATGGCTAAATCATTATTAACAGCCACCCTTCCAATCTTACAGCAACCTGATGCTAAAGGTTTTAGCTCCTATATTGCTGGCACTGCCAACACCTTCCATACACACACAACACAAATCAAATAAGCGCTCAAGAAACTCTATGCAAATTATAGCACAGGGCCACGAAAATGTTTTGAAGAATGGGCAAAATGTTCAACCTTAAAACAATCACATTATTTTTATTTTTATCATTTACCACACAATCAACTGTGAAATAAAAATAATGTATTGTGCACAATAAACGTAATTGCGTATCCTACTACTACTACACACTACAATTGCCTTCTTTTAACATCCATCCATCCATTCTCAGAAGTAAATAGTGTGAGAGATCCATTTCCTTTATTGCACTGCCACCATCATCATCACCGCTGTAGCCCTACTACTGCTACTTCTGCATTCCTTTTCGCCTCAAGAAATGCACCAATAAAAATGCACTGTGTGTGAACCCCACCAGAGAGATGCAAACAAACACATACAGATAAATAGACAGTGAGAGAGAGAGAGAGAGATTTGCCGAAGGTACCTGAACGAAATTTTTTTGGCAACATTTTACGTTGTACAGTTGCAATGCAATTCACGTCAACCATTCCATTCTCGAGTCTGCTGCTGTTGCACTATTATTGCACTGCACTGCATGGACAGAAGAATAAATTCAAAGTAAAACAAATAATGATGTATAAAATAAAAACGATGACAAAAGTGAAAAAAAAGTTGATGTACCACACACAGCTAGTCGCTTGTTCATTGTTGGTCCTTCTACAAAAAAAAATTGTAGGTAATAATATTAAATTGGTGAAATTGTATTACTAGTCCTCAAAAAATGTATGCGTGTATCTGTTGTGTATACATTCATACTACATAATATTGTCGTCATATTATCTCTAGTCGCGAGTGTCCATACACTCTGCTGGTGGTGTGGTCGGTCACACACCAAAAGTACATTTCACTTTCCTCTTTGTCAGAAAATTTTGAAAAAATAAAATAAAATAGTCTTCATGGCGCATGCATAGGTAAAACATATACACGTACATAATTTATGTAGTTAGGCACGATGTTTTAAATTTTGACTGTTTTATTTCTTTACTTAAATACCTACGGTGATGATTCCATTGTTCAAAGTAAAGTTTTCCCAGCCATTAATCCCACAAAAACATCTTTATTATAATTTATAATTCGTAAATGTACATACGTTTTAAATGGTGCAACAAAAAATACGTCGAGTTACTGATGGAGGAAAAACTGATGTAATATTTAAAATGCAGCCTGTTGGAATGTGACATTTTTACATTTCTTAGCTTTACTATTGTGCTTATAGGAGGATACTTGAGTTTCCACGGAAATTAAGTTCTTGAATTTGCCTAGCAAGAAGAATGTTTGTTTTTGTACACGACATCTTATCAACAATCAGACAAAACATTTAAATCGTTTGGTCGGGGTAGTTTGAAGCTAATCTACTAATTTATTTAACAACTCCACTGTTGATGATGATGATGATGCAGTGGGAAAATATGGATGAGTTGATGAGTAATACAAGCAGAGAATATAAGCTTAGAGGTAATTGATGTGTGTGCGTGCGTAATAAGCACCAACACCAACCACCACGAGCATCAGCAGCGTGCGGATTTTTTTTTTGGAGAAATAAAATAAATTGCAAACTTTGTGTTTTAAAAGTTTTATTACCATAGCTAACATTGTCAGAGAGCGAGGCTCATCAAAAGTCAGAGATTAAACTGTTTGGTCTCATTTAATTGGCAGAACAAAAGTTGTCTAAGGTGAGTGCTGCAAGGTGAGTCTTATCCCAGTCATAAAGGTTGAAACAAAGAAAATAATAATTAATAATAAAGATGTTGTGAGTGTGTATATTTTTGAATTTAAAATTTTGCTTGCTCACAACAAAAAAATGATGATGATGATGATGATGATAGGTTGTGGGCAGTTACGAATTTTTATTTTCAGTTTCGTATTCGCTGTCAGAAAAGACGCTAATCTACAATGAATTGATTGAGTTTGTAAATGTAAATATTAAGGATTGGTATCCTGTTGGTATCACGACAATTTCCGATACAAAAAAACAGCAACAATACACGACAAGTTTAATTTTAGCAATCTGCTTTTTCTAAAAAAATAAATAAGTAATGCCTACATAATAACAATAATAATAATAATAAATAGGCACGTCCAATAATATGCAAATCTAGCGTTACCACGTGTAGCAGTAGTAGTCTAGTAAGTAGTAGCCAACAAAAATACTTTTTAGTGTGAGGAACATGATCATGATTCCTCATTAAAATTATCATGTACCTTCCACACGAAACCGTTGAAGTTTACCACAAAGCACACAGTTGAGTGTGGTGGCGACGACGATGATGGCGGTGGTGGTGGTTGGTAACATAACAATTGTTGCTTTCATCGTGATATCTCACGACTCGTCTGCTGCGCTGGATAGATAGATAGATGAGTGAATAATAGTATAAATCTTTTGACAACGACTCCTTCACCTATTCAAACTTTACTTCAACTCGTAAAAAATACCGAGCCCAGGAACTTCTTCTTCTTCAAATAAGGTGGGAATTTTCCCATAATGATAATGTCATGCTGCAAGGACAGAAGGTCTACATGAAATAACTTGGCTCATTACTACTACTTTACTTAATATTATTATACTCGCCGTATCACCAACCAACCACACGGCACAGAATACTGAATAATTCTCCAATGGTAGGGGATGATGACGATGAATTGGTATGGTATTCATGATGATGATGATGATGATAATGATGGAAGGGAAGCATGTATATTATGGTTTTAAAATTAATGTGGCTAGTTTAAAATATATACCTACGTGCATACGGTGCACTTTTTAAACAGAATGTTCTACAAAAGTAATACGAAACGATTGTTATTTTATTATTAGTATCGCAGCCCAGCTCAAACGCAGTTTCGTTGTTGTCGTTCCATTGCTGATTGCAAATTGCTTCGTGGTTTTATCATGCTGTCACTTTCTTACGAGAAATTTTTACAGCGGTGTAATTCTCGAGTAATAATCTAGTTTTTAATGACAACTAAAAAGACTAGAGACTTGATATTATTACTTGGTAATGTTTTGGACGGGTTCCAGTCGATGCTTGTCTGGAAACGGGATTCGCCGCATTAAATACTAAGAAGTAGAAGGGTTTTCGGAGGAGTTTCAAGTGAAAATCAAAATGTGGTTTGATTTATTCTGGACATTGAATCACACCTATAATATGTGCAATGCCTTGCCTGCTCCATTTTTTTGATCCTGTTGGGTAAACCGGAATATCTCAGCTAGTACGTAAAAATAAATGCTACGATTTGATGAAGCAACAACAGCAAGTGGTAAAGTGTTCAGAAAGGTCACCTTGGTTTATAACGAAGAAGGCATCTAAAAAAATAAACAGACTCAGTGTCGGGCTGAATTTTTACTTTTGGCAAAAAAATGTTATTTTTTACTGCTTGGCAATTTTCCGAAATTGATTTGAAAGGGAGTAACTACGTATTTCTGATAGTAAACAGCATTAATGATATCACGTACAAACAAAAAAACCTGCGTATATGGATGTATGCATAAACATACCTACATATAATAATTATTCATTTGGCAATTTGCTAATTTGTATCATCCAAATTATGTAAATAAATATTTATAAGGAATCATTGTATGTATGTACATTTCGCAACCTTTCTACTGATTGTTAAAACCTTACAGCTTTAACCAACTACCTACTCCAACTAATCAGTTAGTCTTCAAAATTAACAGTAGCAGTACCTATTTAGAGCTTGATTGGGTTGGACCATGAGCAACATATATGTTCACCATTACATATTTCAATATTTCATTGGTACGCAAAAAGAGTGAAGATTGGTACGTGTAGGTAGTTATGTACCATTAGGTAGTTTATTGCAATCATGTGGTCACTGTTGTTTGGTGGCTAAAAGAGATACTTTTTTCAGCACTTGTACCTTTATAGAACTGAGATTGTCTGAGATTTTTATTTATTGGACAATCATTTTCATTCGCTGTTACTGTATAGGTATTCCGTTTGTTGACAAAGGGTACATTTTATGTTATGCATCCTCCTAATTCATGACTTGACCATCAACCATGAATAAATAAACTAGCTTGACAAGAAACAGTTTGTCCCCAAAATACATACATGTGTCAATCAAGGTTTCCAAATCAACGACCTTAATAGTAATTTGTTAAGTACTACCAGTTTCACAAGATTCACTATTGCTTCTAGATGAGTATACTTGTTATCAGTTAACAATGTTGAGTACGTAGGTGCTCATACCAACAAAAGGAAGGAACAATTTATTTTGCAATTATGGAAAATTAAATGATCCTTTCTTCTCCTTTAAGCATACAGACAAAGACAATTAATTTAATAATCTTATACAAAGTTAGAGATTTCATGTTCCATCTCACTGGTTGTTTAATATATGTATATTTTTTATACTTGAGACATTGGATTGGAAACATACAAAATTCACAGCATTAGCTGGACACTCACGGCAACTCTCCTCCCTTCGGCGTGGCTGTCCCGGTATTTATGTGTGAATTCAAAAGAATTAAAATCTTCATTACATGTGTGTGCATATTTAATAAATTAGGTATACAAATCCTGTCTAATTTTCCCTCTCTCTCTATTTTTATATATGTATTCCGGTATTGTTCATTCATTATACCTACCACTGACATGACGGCTGGTCACGCAACACATATTGCGTTGAAGTTATTTTTGTACACACAAAATGAAATTTAAAAAAAACCCATAACAACTGGAAATTACTGCCACTTCATTAAGTTTTTTTATATGTTTCCTTGCGATGATGAGATTGGACATGAATAAAATTCCATGGAATTAAATAGCCCATATGTTTGTGTCTTCAAGTGGCGTGTAATCATGATGATGATGATGATATTGCTGATGATGAATTTAAAGAGAGATGCCCATAGCAAAAATTTTTACTGGAAATTTGTTGGGAGTGAGTAATAATAATAATACTGTTTGGTTTGTTGGACAATTACTTGGTCATCATCTCATAATCCTCCTGATTCCTGGCCACTGGATGACGATTATGAGCCTGATGGCAATGAATCAACGATGAGATGCAAACTATGAAGCTAAAAGAGCAAAAAATGAAAATCGTGAGTTTCTTGAATGAAATTGTTGTGGCGTTTGTTGGCTAATGTTTAAATACAGCTTAGTCAGAGAGGTGTACCTAGTCATGAACATAAAAAAATGACGGAATGACAACTGCTGCTGCTGCTGTTCCTATTCATTGGAAAAACAATAAATACATTTTTAAAGATTGGCGTCATTCATTACAAGAGGGGAGGATTTAAAACTATTTCAATAGCGAGCTGATGGTTTTTAAACATGTTCTTGGAATTGCAAAAATCTATTATTAATGTATAGACAGCAAAAAATCACGATGATACGGTCGAAATCTGATGGTAAAAATAAAAATATTATCTTTGTTGAATTTGTATATCTTTTTTTTCTCTCTCTCTGTTCGAGTTGTGTTGTTGGAGAGAGAGAGAGGGAGAGGGTATCACGATTTTTTTTGAGACAGCTCTAGTCGACAGGATAATGTATTTGCAAGCATGAAGCAAAACATTGTCATGGTTTCATTTCAAGGTCAACGTTTCAAATGCCAAAGACTCGCTGCAAAAGTTTTTTTCATGGAGAAAAACATTTTTCCAGTTTTATTGACTCTGAAACTGCCAAAAAGTTAAGCAATGATGTAACGTAACCAATAATGAGATATATGATGCATCATGCCACCTTCTTTTCGTTTTTGAAAACGACAAGGGGGAGTTGCGTTTTACACGTGAGGCTCATGTTTGGTTTAAATGATGAAGGAGGTGTTACCGTGACGTAGGTCGGGATAATGATTACAGACAGCGCGTACTTGTTCAAAAAATTTTCTTGTGTATAGACTTTCACGGGAAGCACAAATTTTACCCAGGGAGTACTAAGACGCATATCTGTCAGCCAATATATGCTAATTACAAGATTCTCTCTCTGTGTCGGTTGTATTTTTTCTCCAGGAATAATTTCAGCGCTAAAAAAACTGCTTCATCATTTGCATTTAATTATTAGACTATTGAAACTGAAAGTCACCTATAAAAATAGAAGACGTAAAATGCTAATAATAATGTTTTTTATTTATGTTTTTTCTCGATAACCTAAAGGATGAGAGAGGAAGACTACTGCGCAGAACCATCATGCGGTACACCATGCTTGCCTACATTATTTGCTTGCAAAGGATCAGCTTTAGAGTGAAGAAGCGATTTCCAACTATGCAACATTTAGTTGACACAGGTGTGTTTCCGGTTTCATATGTTTATCCATGTATCAGACTAATTCCATACTTAATTATGATGCTGCGTGTGCTAATTTAAAATTACTTTTCCGTGTCCAACATATATTTGCAGGGTTGATGACGGAGAGCGAGATGAAGATTTACGAAAAAATGGATCAGAAGGCAAAAGTATTAATAATAAAACGTGAAATGGCATTGGAAACACGTGTGTAGTCCGAGGCCACAGTGCAGCATAAAATTTTACTACTTTATTTTCCATCAAATCAGTAAAGTTGAAATGAATTATTTTATAGTTGTTTACACCTTTTTCAATTTTGCTCATTTCAGGTGGTTACGTTGGCCGTATACACGTATTTCTTGGCAGCCCTCATTGGCCGTCAGTGGGTGGCTCCGCGAGAGGCAGAACTGCTTGCTCTCGTTTATCCTGGTTATAATTTGGACTTGTATTTCCCCATCTTTCTATCCTTACAGGTATATTTTAAATCGCACTATTTATTTTTATTGAACACGGAACAATAATTGAACTGTGCATAAACGTTTGAATATTATGCGAGTGCAAATATCTTTTCAGAGATATGTTGTGCCGTAAATTTCACAAAAGATACGCCTTCTCCAGTAAATATTTCATTTTAATTAGTATTCATTTATTGTTGTCATAGTTTATTTTTTACATTGGATGGCTCAAAGTCGCCGAGACATTAATTAATCCTTTCGGTGAAGACGATGATGACTTTGAGCTCAACTGGCTAATAGACAGACACATTAAGGTATTTATTTTTTTTAAATGGAGGTTACTACTACTGCTGCTCACCTATTAAACTGTTTAAAGTAAACCATGTTAAAATATAAAATGTTTTTTAAAAGGTATCCTATATGGTTGTGGACGAAATGCACGAAGAGCACCCGGAACTGCTCAAGGATCAATATTGGGAACAAGTTGTGCCACAGGATTTACCTTACAATATTGCTTCTGAAAGATACAGGAAAAGTGAACCTCAGGGATCAACTGCTTCTTTGAAAGTAAACCCAAATGAATCTGTGTACGCTGATCTGAGTTCAGTCAAGCGTCATAGTGCTATTCCTGACGATGTATATGCCGAATACGTAAGCACTTTACTGATTTATATTATTATAACAGCAAATATAATTGTTTGAAATGGTTGGCTGATGGAAGCTGTTGCTACTTTATTAGGAGAGTGTCGCAGAATCTCCCCTAGCGGACGGAAGGAAGAATTGGTTGCAACGCCAACTTTCTCGTGTTGAAAGCTTCCGTTCTACCTCTAGCTCGTCTAGTTTATTTGGTAGAAACAGGGCCAACTCTGCAGTGAACGGAGGCATTGGACTAGGCTACCACGGCCATCATAGACCTTCTTTGTATGAGCGATTAATGAACAGACGTTCGAGTAAGGATGCTCGACATTCAAATCGAGGTATTCACCGTCCATCGACCAACTCGTTAAGTGTTCCTGAAAAAGGATTCCTTCCCAACTCACGGTAAATCACTCTATAGTCACCATTATAAAACCCACATACACACACATCTTGAAAGCGAAAGTATCATTTTAAATATTTTGAATGTTCTACAGACCAAGGGTTCCCACACCAGATGTTACGAAAGAGAATCAAATTCACCCGAACGTGCACATAACTGCAGCATCTCCTCCACCAGCCGCAAAAATTATATCAAAGGTTCAGTACACCAATAGTGATGGTACTCCATCACAGGTAATGAATCCAGGGTATGGCTCTCCAACAGCACCTCCACAAACTCCGCTTTATGCGAAAAAGAATCAAAATCAAAGTACCCCAATAAAACCATCACATCCTCTGCAGCAACCTCTGCCGGCTGCTCCAATTCTACCTGCGAACAACATTCCCAACAATAATATGGCCACGGTGAAGTCAAGTGGCAGTCCAACACCTCCCCCTCCGTATGACCAAACTCACGCAACTTCGCCAGCTAATGCCATGATGTTAAGCACAATTGCAGAAAACGACACCAGTCCATATTCAACCAGCTCTACCACGCACACACTCAACAACTCCTCATCAACCTATCCTACTACAACGTCTATATTTGGAAGAAAACCCTCCCCACCTCCTCTTGACGAACTACCTCCCATACCTTGCGTGACCGTCTCAAGTCCTCATGGAAGCTCTAGTAGCAGTCTGAAATCCGATCAAAATTCCATTCCTAGAACAGGATTGCCGGACACTGGCATGTTTGTCAACAATCCTCCAACCAACCAAATGAATTCCATTGAAATGCTCGGTCGCGTTAATGAAGGATACGAAACCGATGAAGGAGATGATGGAAGACGATACATGACCATTGCTGAAGTAAATGAATGTAGAGCAGAGCTGGAGAAAACATTGGTAGTACAGCCACTGAATCCACCTATTGTTCAGACACAGAGAAACCCATCCGATGATTTAGTACCGCTGCCAACAGCAACAGTTCCTACTCCATCTGCGGAAATAGCCCCCATTCCACTTCGCCACGGCCCCACATCCTTTTACCGACAGGATGCCGTTTGTCTACCAGATGCCGGCTTGGAATCCTCCAACCTACCCAAGCAAAGTGTTCAGTCAACCCCAATGGTTCCAAGCGGTAGTACAGCAATTACTGAAACTTCTCTAACTAATGAAATATTAACCAGCCAGAACAAACCTAACCATAATACTAATAATGGTAATAATAATAAATCAGAACCAGATGAGGACGACGGTTATCACGAAAGAGTGTCCTACAGTGAAGATGATGACGTGTCCAATCAAAGCGACAAAGGAGATGCTGGTAGTGGATCACCAACGAACAGCGGATCTAGAAAAATTTCCTCTACAGCCAGTGTACAGTCGTCAACTACTGACTCAACACTAAGAAAAGATTTGAACGATTTGATACAGCAGTCTCCTCTAGTAGAAAATAGTAATTCAACAAATCCACTCCGTGCAGACGACTTCTCTTTGTTCCCTCACAATATGGACACATTAAAAAGCAATGCAAGTGATAGTGATATTAGTCATATTAGTACGTTTAGTGTTGACCAAAATCTTCCAGCTCCTACGCGTCAAAAGCCAATTCGGAGGCGAAAAACTGATACTTTTGTGCCAAAGAGTGAGGACGGTGGTGGTGGTAGTGGCATCGTCGGAGGCGGCGGCTGCGGTGGTGGTGGTGGTAGTGGTGAAGATGACGAAAGTAAGGATTTGGAAACGAGAGAAAAGACTAAAGTAAAAGACCATGAAGTTTTTGTATGACAGATTGCTTATTGTTAGGTTAAGGACAATTTAAACGTTTACAGTTTGTTACTCTGTAACTTATTTAACTGACTGCAACTACAGTGTACCGCGAGTACATGAAAAGGATGATAGTAATAATAATAATTATATGTTGTATTTTACTTTAGCGCGTGATTACTATTAATAATAATAATAATTTCATCAAGTGTTCTGCCATCTCCTCCAGTATTTTTGCAATTACAGTTTAATCATATTATCAACATATCTTAAGACTTAATGACTTTTCTAGTATGACTTGATTATAAAAGGTGTTGTTGTAATATGTGTACTATATTACCTATATATTATCATTATTATTATGTTATATGATTTTGTTGCCTATTTTTGCCTTTTGTAAATCCCCTCGTGACTGTGTAAAGACTTCCTATTCCTATTCAATAATGTTTAATAAGTAATAATAATAGCAATAATAATACTTTAACTTGGTTAATAAATTTATCATCATCAGGTAATAAACTGAATATTTACGATTATATACATATTACAGCAACTGAAGTGTCCATAAATAAGAAACGGGGTGGAAAGAGAAAGCATGCCGGTTTTTAATTTTTAAATGTATTTACATAAAATTTACTTTAAAAAAAAGATAAATTATGAAAGCGATGAATTTGTTGGTAGCATCAAAATGTCTATTTAAAAAAAGAAAAGGCTGAGACACTGTCCACTATAAGGAATAATGAAGGTGCAATTTCTACAGAATGAATTATAAAAGATTTTTTTACTGTACTGACTTGTAACTTACGATTTAGTGACTTTGCAAGCATAAACTTTTCATGCTCACAACAGCGATTCAATGTGAAAAAAATATTACTCCTCATTGTTATTTATGTAGCAAATAATTGTTAAGATAAAAATAAAGAATCTCAAAAAAAAAAAAATTTTCAAAACTTGATTGATTTACGATATTGACGGTACATTGGTTTTAATTTCAATGCATGAGTGGATGTAATTACATCTATAAGTACATGAATAATAATAAGCATTTAGACACAAAATAGAACCAAAATCGATATTTTAAATTTGCTTTTATCAATCGTATGAAAGATGTGACTACAACAATGAAATGAATCTTCTTTTCAATTATTTTGATATTAAATTAAATACTTACAAACATTTCAATAGACTTTAATTTGCACTAAAAGCCTAAGCAACACACCACCGCACCACCATCACCATTCCCAACAAATAATTTCAAATGACGAGAGAGGTGTTTAGTAAATCATAAACAGACCTACTATTACCCTCTTTAAATCAATAAGTTTTTTTTTAAATTCTCTCTCTTCCTTTCTACTTATGTACTTAAAAGGACACACATTCAATAAAGAACCAAGCACACTATTTAAATTGAATACTTGGTTCATGTGGCAACGACGTGTGGGCAAATGTTCAAACTTTGAGTTTAAATATTTGATCGAATAAAAAAATGGAAAGAGAAAGCACTTTTCCTGTATGTTTCCTTCAACAAGTTCACACACATACATCATCAGCAGCCTCTCTCTCTCTCTCGCTGTAAAACCACATGACATGACAAGCAAACCAAACATCAAGATAATATGTTTCAAAATGGACAAAAGTCTTTTTTTTCAACATAGAATAAACTCAAAAATTTCTTGAAGCTCATGAAACAATTGCCGTTCTCTTCCTTGGGAATGAATTGACACTTGGAGGTATCCTTATACTTCTATTTTTTGAAAGGTTGTTATTTTTTTCATCACTTCTGTGTGAATGCAGGAATCGTGAACAAAGTAAAGAATCCATTCGCATCATATAATATACAACCTAATATCCACATTGAAATTATCATCATGAGGTGGCCGAAAAAAATGTATACCTATATATAAACCTTAAAAAAAGCTTTGCAGGAGTCGCTGGTACTGCTGCTAGCTGCTGCTGCAGTAAAATAATAATGAAGCAGTGTCGACGTGTTGAAGTGGTAGGGGAAAAGAATTTTTGCTATCTCATCATTTCTACGAACGCAACAATGGAGTATTATAGTGTTCACTTGCCATTAGCTCACAATAAGTGAGCAGCAGCGGAAAGGGAAAGATTGTAATGCGAAGTGCGCTTACTTATTGTAATCCGTATATTATAATACTTGGTGCATGATCTGGAATTCATCTCAATTCCCTCCCTCTTACCATCATAATATGCAACTAGATCGCCTATATTGTACTCAGCATCATCATCGTCGTCGTCGTCATCATCGTCATCATGATCGTCTTTTACCAGAGAGCTCACTACTTTTTAAAAAAAAAAAACTTTAACTACACACCACCACCATCATCCCCGCATCCTAACAGCGCATCAGCGCACCGACGACAATGATGTTGAGTAGTTAGTAAGCAGTTTGCTAGTTTTTTTTTTGCTTTGCACTCACTCAACACGATCATCAGACGCCAATGAGGGTGTTCGGTTTGTTCATTTTTATATACACCAACGTACTTGTACATGTGATGTGCATGCATCTAATATGTATTTTTCTCTCTCTTTTCTTCATCCCTTAAAAAAGATTCTTCTGTCTGTGAATTCTTTTTCTAAAAAAAGTTATGAATGTCATTCATGCATCCTTGAATAATGGGCTTGAGTACAAACCTGTGATTCCTTGTCGTGAGCATTTATTTAGCAATTTATGCGTCAGCTTGCTTGGAAAAAGAAGAAAATCCATGTTTGCGCTTGCTTTCTAAATAGACATATAATATATTTTTATATTATGACGACTCACCGACGACAACATATAACATATATACATACATACATACATACATACATACATACATACACCCATGTATGCATACCTAATAGGTAAGGATGTATGCATGTGTGGGGTTCAGATAAAAATGCAATAAAAATGTTGGGTTAATAATAATAGGGAACGGACAACTGGTAATTTTTTTTCGTAAAAGAAATTACGTATATTTTTTATCACTTATTTATTGTCGTTACGTTTCTCTTACAACCACTAAATGCTTCCATAACAACCCAGTAGATGAGTTATGGGAACACTTGTACTTGCGTGTACTTCCTACCTGTTTTTCTCTCTATTTCTCTCTCTTTTTGCTAAAGACAAAAGGCGACAAAAGATGAGCTATTATGTAGTTGTGACGCCAAGTGGTGTATTTGGTGCACACTACTTGAGTGTCTACGAAGATGTATAAACTTTAAAAAACGAAATCCATGATGATGTTGTAAAAAAATTTCAACAAAAGTCGCTTTGCAAATGACTAATCTTAAAATTAGATGTTCTTTTTGGAATTCACATAAAAACGGAGAAAAAGTTGATTGCGCATTTCTTTGTACTTTTCATATACTTTTCGTAGAAAACAACACTGAGAAAGATTTTTTTTTCAGGGTTACAACTACCTACCTACATACATACGTACATTTTTTAAAACATATTTTTACTTTAAAACCACAAAATAGAGCACTTGTGTGTTGGTCTGCAAACACACGACATTTTTACTTTTGTTGGAAATAACTGCTGTCATCAAATGCTAACAGTGCATGGGAAAGTAGGCACAAAAAATATTTTACTGGTAAAACACGAATTTTGAAAGTAGCCGTGTATTGCAAAGGATAATTTCCGCCAGGATGAATACAAGGACACGTAAACAAACGTTGCTAAATAGCTATATAGTTTTTTTACCTGATGAAAAAAAATCTTTTACGTTGCAATTATGCGGATGAACACTTTTGTTTAAAATTACAAAAAAAACACTAAGACGACAAGGAAAAAATAATTATACATATATACATATACCTACATGCATTTATTATAGTCGGGCAATGATTTTGTAAGCCTTTTAAATTGTTATGAACGTAAAATGCCAAGTTTATTATTATTATTACTATTACCTATGCAATATGACAATTTCAAGTAGGTAAAAAAAACATTCTTGTCTGCCAAAACAAGGTCCCAAATCTCAATTTTTTTTGTCCAAGTTAACGTTTCAAAGTTAATGTCTTCTATCTAACCTTCTTATCTGCACACAGAGTTAAAATATGAAAGCAAAAAGCGCATACACACACGTCTTTCTCTCTCTCTCTTTCTCGTCTAGCTACAGGTGCCATTCTGTTTTAGCATACATATATACTACACCAGTTTGTCGATACAGACACTAGAAAAATATTAAGGCTTCATACGCGATCCAAAGTAGATGAATATAAATGGCGTTTTATCTACGTCAATCTCCGCGTCCACGTCCGAAATGTTGTAAGGAAGCGTTTTCAAAAAGCGGACTTGTCTGTTGTTGGGTTGCGTGCAGAGATTGGTGTGCTCGTCAGTAGTGCTCACACATGTAATAAAAACAGAAAGTTGTGGACTAATCGTGTGAATGCAAACAGTCAATATTCCGCTGCATTATTATGACAGCATTATATTGTTTTCCTTTTCAAAAAAATCTAGTTCATAATACTGCGTAGTTCATCAAGCAAATATATGGTTTCACAAAAATCATGTTAAAACGATAAGCAATTTTTTTTGCTCCTCATTCTGTCATACTAGAACAACCTACATACTTGAAAAAAACACACACACTGGAAATTTAAAGAGCAATTTTGTAACATCATCATGCATACTTTAAACTACTGAAATCAGTCATTGGATGATCGAATTGCTCTTTAACATTTGAAACGATTTCTTTTCAAGGCATTTAAAAAGCCATGCTTAGCAGCAGCAGCAGCATGGTATCTCCTTGTGTAGTAATAATGATAAATATTTGAAAATCATCTCACTGTCAGTGTTCCTTGCCAAGAAACTATATCAACAACTGCAATTTGTCGGATACTAAATAATAGCATGTACACGTATGTAGGTATGCAGGCATACATACATTTACCTATATGTACAATGTATATTATAGCAGAGAAATAATAATAATAATAATATATGTATATATTGTAACATAATACATTATGAAATCAAAGTGGTTTCCAGATCGACTATCGTTTATTCTACAAAGACTATTGGTATTAACGAGATGAAAAGAAAGAGTTGCTTAAAAGTTTGCAACCGTTTACCAACGCTAACGAATACTGAGATGGCACAAACAACAGCGGAGCTGGGAAGATAGACAGCAAGATATTTGGACGGTGGTCTTCCGATAGATTTCTCGTTTGACGCTTGTTGTTCCTTGTGTAATTTTTTTTATAAGATGTAAAAAAAATCATCCTCACTAGTCAAGTAGTTTTCTCGCTCACTAGGAAGCAGAGATATGGTTGATGGCAGTGATGGTGGTGGTGGTGGTAGAAGAGAAAAGTAAGTGTTTCTACAATACATATATACCTAGGTACCTATGCATTGCGTACTGCTGCGTTAATCATCAGCGAACTATACACGGATTTTATAGAGGAGATTTACACACACAATCCGCTGGACATGGCTGTGCCGCCGCAGCATCACGTTTTTTTACAAACCATTTTACCCTATTCCTTTTAAATGAATTCGTCAGTCAATGCTCTCTCTCTCTTGCAACATCATCACGTAACTAGCTACTACCGATAACACCAACAAACGACCAACAATAACAGCAACAACAACAGTGGAGAAGAAGATGGTTATATTGCAATTGCAATGAAAAAGAGCAGCAGCAGCAGCAGTAACAAGCAAGGTGTGCAATGCAGATTATTGCTGGGTTGTTGTGCATGTACAAATCTTGAGAACTGTATTTTTTATGCATGAATATTCATACAACACGCAATTTCTCTCTGGTAAGTATGTAGTATGCAAGTCAGAATGTGTACAGAACGGAGCCAAAACAGCGTTTACAAAAAAAAGATTGTCAGTGTTACCGATTTGTCTTTCACGTTTTCATTATTAGTGAAAAAATATGAATGCCTTGCCTTCTCCTCACATTATTGCATTGAAATTCAAAGACTTGCTTGTTTCAAACTACACAAGTAAAATATAAAGAAGAAGAAGAAAAAAAAAAAACTTTGAACGTGGACACTATCATCATCATTATGTTACAGCTCTTCTTCACATTGTGATAACTTGTCTCCTCTTTGCAACTTGAGATAAAAAGATTTTTGAAAAAAATAACAAATGGCTAGTGCTCATCTTTTATTTTGTAATTTGGCGACAAAAACAGAACCCATCATCATCATGCCCATAATAATGACGACATCTAAATAAAGCAGAAAGAAGAAGAAGAAGAATAAGAAAAAAAGAAAAAAAAAACTCGGGGAATAATAAAAAGCTGTTGAAATGCAGCGTACGTACGTAGTGCAGTGCACGTAGCGTTTGTTGATTGTTATTGTTAGGTATGTAACGTAACACAATGTCTTTTATCCCTTGCCTTTTTCTCTCCATTATAACTACATTTGTGTACGCACATCGTGTGCCATTATTATCGTGTTATCATTATCAAATCACGCGCATAATTTTTGCAAGTTACATGCCGTAATACAGCGATAATACAAGTTATCATTATTAAGCACATCATCATCATCATCGCCGTCGTAGTCATCATGATCATCATCATATTAAAATAAAAAGAAGGCCAATGTCTTCAAAGAAAGACCACATGCATAAAACAATACAATATTTATACAGCGACAACAACAACTTTAGAATTTGCATAAAAATCCTGTATTAAATTGTAATCTAATGCTCTAATTATAGCGTCCAAGTAAAATAATTCGGAATTACAGGCACAGCAAAACTATAATTATTGCTGTTTTAAAAAATACCTTGTTGCAGCTCTGCTGATGCTGCTGCTGCTGCTGCCATCGTATTATCATCATCCTCATGATTACATTTGATTTGATGCATTGCATACCAAGTAACCTGACTTCTTTTTCAAAAAACTCAACTGCTACACAACAGCCGAACAGCAACCTTCTCCTCTTGTTAAACTAGACGGATAAAACACTGAGGTTACCGAGTCAAACTATTGTGAACTTGCATGTTGCATCCTGCCCTGCTTTCCACACACAGTTGTATGGTCGGTGTGTGTGTAGGAGACGCATGCATGACATTACTTATTAGGCATTATTTATTCTATACTTTTTTATTCAAAGTAAGTTAACAATGTTATATATTTATTTTATACTGGGAGTTATTCCTAGCAAAACGCCGAGCCGATCCGTGCTGACGATACCTCAATTATCAAATAAATAAATCGGCATATTTTTTTTTTATTTTATCTCTCTACTCTGTCTGTATATATCACATTTATTTCTAACTAAAAAATAATATATTATATGATGAAAATCCTCACTGATGATTATGATGATGAATAAGAAGAAGGAGCAAAACCTTAACATGAAGTTATTATTATGCATTCTAAATCAATGAAATAATGGAAACAACGATCATCATCATCATCATGGCATGGCGATGACGATGATGACGACGACGACGACGGCTTTAAGGCTAAACCAAATGAACGAAAAACCCCATCCAAGCAGCAGCAGCGCTGCTTGATGTGAGTAAGCACACTATCTTAAAGAGACTTGTGATGTGATAAGTTTATTCTACATAATATACATAATATTAACTAAGTATGACTCTTGTTTGTAACTCTTTTTTTCCCTTCGGCTTTGTTCCCTACTTTATCTTATATACTTATGATGAGTTCCCACTGTGAGTTATAAGTTATAACAACGGCATAGTGCTGACTGAGACGACGAGAAGAAATAAGAAAAAAAAGAAAGAAAAAAAAGGTATGATGATGGCCCCTCTTCTACTTCTTTTTCTACGATGAACACTGCTGAACTAACACTATTTACTATACTACTCCTCTTTTTTTTCTTCTTAGGATGGATTTTTTTTCGACCACGATGCGCTGTATTTGACGGTAATGAACAGCGAAGAAATTCCCAACAATCTCATATATGCACAACAATGAGTGGCCGGAGAGAGAGAGAGACTCTGCTGTAGTACAAGTAGTAGTAGTAGTAATAGTTGTAGTAAAAAAAACAAGTCCTAACAATATTGTTTCTTGGTTGTCGTCTTGTATTTAATACATATTCTTCTAATACGAGCATAGTATTGTATGTAGTAGTAGTGTGCATTCTCAGTCAAACAACAGGTATTCCATGCATTATTATATTATATTCAGTAAAAGGAATGAATACCTGATCGTTGCTGGCTGCTGCTGCTGTTGTTGTTGTTGTCATGGTAAAGAAGCATGTTTTTTTTCTTCATCGAGTGATGTTGATCTTCATCATCATCATATTATTATATAGTGAGTGAGCAGCAAAAGCACAGTCTAAGACCATTGAAACATGTCGCCATGTGAAAGAGCGCACTAGAAATATTAGCAAAACGGTCTTATTTTTGGCATTTTTGAAATGCTCGCATGATGATGATCACTATAACGTTAAAGAGCAATTTTTCTCAGGTGAAAATCTACTCTAGAATGTTAAGGGATGGAAATTGTGACTCTAGAGATGCATGTATGTATATATATATATATTTATATAGCCATGGTCTCAGACTGTTGAGTTTATCGATAAAAAAATGTTATGCAGCACACTCAGGGATCTCTCTCTGTCTCTGTATGTACATATCTGTATATACGGCGGGGAACAAGCAACATGTTGTTGCATTATAAATACAGCACCGTCACAGCTCTTTCATCTATGTATATATCGTTCAGGTTTATAATACGGCGGCGATATAAAGTAGGTACTTTTCTCGCCGTAACCAAGCTGAGTGAATGCGTAATAATAATAACAATAATAATAATATGCACAAGCTAGAAGAGATACATAACTATAAGAAGCATTACAGGCTGATGGCGATGATGATGATGATGTTGTTGTTGATGGCGATGAAGAAGATGATGATGATAGTGCCTCCAAAGCAAATGAATCACGAAGTTGGACTCAAAGCACATGAGTTGAGTGAGAAGAGTGTTTTCTTCGTCAAGCGAAAGAAGTTGCTGTAGCAGCAGCAGCGTTGTTGTGTATGAAATGTAAAAAGACGAGGTATGTAAAAGAGACAAAAAAACGGCTTCTTAATAATATCTTGTTCCTTCATACATTCAGCTTCAGTCATTTACTTACATTCAAGAGACAAGGTAATAGTTTCATACGTATTATCTAGTTTGTTATTGTTAGCAGGCAGGCTGGCAGGGACCTCAGCAGCAGGAAAGCAGCAGCGCAGTGCAGTGCAGCGTTGTTGTTGTTGTTGTTCATTATTCCCATTTGGCTGGTTCGTCGTGGTAGACGTTTGGACGTAGGTGCACGAAATGCACATGACGGTTGGATTATATTGTATCTCATTATTACGACAGCACAGTGCTCATCATCACCAACTCATATCATCCAACTCTTCTTTTTTTTCTCCCACTTTGCTCAGCGATTCCGTCAGAAAAATTTTTAAAAAAGAGAAAAAAAATCCACCTACTCAAATTGACTTCATTATTCGGTGTATGACACTGGAAAAAAAGTGGTGAAAAATACATTTTCTTCTGTGTGATGAGGACGGTATCATGGTCATGGTGTAGTAATCCGCAGAACTTTTATCTTTGGTCTTTTCTCCATTTCAAATAAAGTATTCAAGGAATAATAATAACAATAGTAGTAATACTGACTGAGAGTTTTTGCGGTGGTGGTGGATGGACTCAAAAGACATTTAAATCGCAACAATCATTTTTCTCTCGGCTTACATGCGACATTCTGTGTGAACGCCAGTATTATCGCCAGAGCAGAGAGCTCACCTTTTTCTCTTGAAAAAGAAATACCTGTGTGCATACACATATATATGTGGTAGTGTTGGTGGCGAAGAAGTACGGCACGGCTAAACAGTTTGAAGTTTTCATCACTTGACAACGAACTCTGGTGTTACACATTGTTGAAAATTTATTATATTATCCTTCTGCAGAGAAAAAAAAGTGTTACAAAGAGTGAAGCAACAATTGTGCAATATTTTGAAGCAGTGCTAAAATTCAATGAAATGTCAAATAAACTTCCCATTGAAAATGCCATAAGCGTATCATTTAATAATAATAGATGACAGTCAGTAGTAAAAAGGGCAGGCAGGTGATGGAAAAAAAGTCCTTTTGAATTAAATAAATATCTCTCCACTATTACTTCTACTACTACATACCCATTTAAGAGGACTAAACTGTTCTATTATTATTGACAGCATGACAACTGGTAATGAATCAAAGCCAGAGTAAATGTCATAATACCCGATTCCTCTTATATACCATTTTAGCTTTTGTATGTGTGTATGTCAGTTTTGTCAGAGAGTGAACGTGCGATTCACTTGTAAGGTCTCCGCTTCTTCTTGACTTATAAAGGGATATACACATTTACTATTTATATAATATGGAATACGCACAGCAGCAGCAGTAGCAGTCGCACCAGCAGCAGCAAACCAAACCATAAAACCATTTTCAGCATAAAATCAAACGTAAACTGAGCTGAAGGACACTATCATCATCGTCAATAAAGCGATCCTTCTTATTGATACGTGACAGTGACACTAGTGTAGCTTCTTGCGTGTTGTGTCGTGTGCGGCTACATATTATTATTATTATCATTGTTATTTCCATCGTTACTCTTGTATTTATTATTTTTGCACTATTTTTTTATTACAACTGTAACTACTCGATCCGCGCCCTAACAAAAGAGTGATAGCAGAAAAGTAAATTCTCAAAGAAGTTGGAACATATTTTTTTTTCAATATGAAACTAACAACCTCTACTGCTGCTACTATCTTAATTTGATTATAAAGTTATTGAATCACAACAGGAGTCAATGAGATACTTTTACATACCTATGCGTTTATATCTTTACGAGCTCTCTCATAACACCATCAAATGTGACGTTTATATAAAAAGCAAAAAGTGACGCAACGCGAAATGAAATGTTTTTATATGCACAACGCTACCAACTCCTCCTCAACAACAGCAACTTGTACTACTGCTACTACTCCAAGACTGTTATAGCTGTTTGGAGAACAAAAAAGGACTTTTTTATTTAATTTTATTACTAGGGTTACGCTCAATTGTTTCTGCAAAAATTACATTTTTTTCCATAAAGTAAAAAGCAAGAAGAAATAAACGTCTTTCTCTTTAATGGACAGAAAAACAATACTTGTGCTCTTCAAATCCGAAACGTGTGGGTTAACTGACGTTGTTCCTTTGCATGCATGCTGCTGTAGTTTTCTTGGGATTCCAAGTGTGCTGATGATGGTGGTGGTTCAATCAAGTGCTAGTAGCAGTGGTATTAGTAGCCGTTGTTCCAAGCAAGCGGAACTATTGGATTGATTTACAGACGTACGTGATTTACTCAAACATGTTGCATTTAGTTGCTATTAGCATTTAAAAAAAAAC
>JAHZMT010003198.1:0-19606 GCA_027743785.1 Sinhomidia bicolor
TTATTCCGCTGTGCTGCTCAGCAAGCAAATGTGTCGTGGATCAGCACAAAGGAAAATGACGACGACGACGACAACGATGAAATAAGAGTGTTAGTAGAGCCGAGTGAGTAGAATTCCTTTCTTGTAAATTGATTTCTTAATGGTGCATGGAAAAAAGAAGTAAAAATGGAATGCACTACGCAAAAGAGAGATATTACATGAGAAGAAGAGGTATGCGCGTGCTTTTCGGTTGTACATTATTATTTGTCACACACTCGCACAAAAGAAATGAAGGAGAATCCATCCACATCCAAGCACCAAAAATAGGCAACCATGCTATGAGTAATTGTCCTTAACTCTCAATCTTGTTCTGTACTCTTTTCTGTCTCTCTCTCTCTCTTTAATTTAATTCAAAGATAGATCAAGTTAAAGGACTAAGACACGGACTATTATTATTATTATATACTGCTGTGTACTTATACTTTGTTACGAAATCTCCTTTTTGCTATTATTGCTTATACGGGTGCTTCTTATAGAGGCACTTGTTATTTGTAAGCTGTTTTTTACTATTGTCGTGGTGTAAGAGCTAAATAGCTGCTTAAGTACACATCGTCATCATCATATGCGGTCATTATTATTACCTATTTCACAGGGAGGTACAAATCTCAGTTTACAGACAGCCGCAGCACAGCAACAATATAAAAAAAACTTTCTTGCATAATTTACCAACTTTACTTTGTCATCGTTCCTATTTGAATTTTTTTTCTTCTTCTGCTGAAGTTCGAACACGTATTGTGTTTGCCGATGCGTGTCAGCATGAAATGTTAGCTGAAACGGTGTTTGTGAATGAAAAAAAATCAAAGTCATCGTTTGAAGTGTTTTGATGATCATTCTTCTGATAACTCTTGAAAAAATATATAAATATACAGCCATATGTTAACATATTTGATTTTGCTCAGTGAGTGAGTGAATCAATCATTTTAAAAAAGTATGAGTGAGCCAACGCTTTTATAGAAGAAAAGTTGTGCAATCGGATAATAATAATAATATGTCGGCGGGGTTTTTGCCTTTTATATTTAAAAAGCAACTTTACTGTATGAAACCTTACTCTGTATTAATTTCTCATGTATGTATACATACCTACCTATTTTTTGTGTAGGTGGCCATCATGCGACGAGTGAGGTCGGGGTTGGAAAGATTCATTGAATATAATAATCATCATAATCTCTAGACATGCTCATATACCTACTTACAAATTTGAATGTAGCAATTATACTCTTTTTGAAAGCAGACCCATATCATACTTTTTTTCTCTCTCCTTCGTTTATACAATAAAATGTAAAAGAACATTGCCATTTGTAATTCAACCAAGAAGGGTTAGAATTCGACTATGATTAAATCTTGTCATGTCTCGTGCGTACACAATGTATAATATAATGTGCTTGGGTTTTTGTGTTGATACAAAGAAGTTCATTTACATTTTTCAGAAAAAAATATTCTACCAACGAAAAAATGATCATGTGGCTTGAGAGAGTAAATAGAGTGCAACATGTGATCATTGTCATCATCGTCATCATGATGGTTATTACCCGAATCCTTAAGGAGTATTTGTACCTTGCTGTTTTTTTGTAAATTGAATCAAATCATGAAATAAGAAAAAAATAATAGTAGGTAAATATGGAAATTTTTCATATTTTGTACAATGCTCAATTGAAAGTAGACAGTAGACCCAGCAAAATTAGGTACACTTGTACAGACCTAGAACTCATTTTATTCAAATTAGTATTCAATTTCAACTACTACTCATTTGTGTGCGTTCTCGTTGGAAAGCAAGTGTACACTTTAAAAAGTAATCTACATATATACATGCATATACCTACTACCATGCATATTATAATAATAACTTTATATTTTCTTTTTCCGTTTAATATTAAAATAAGAGCAGGAACGACACACAACAGGTAATGCATTATGTATTTGAATTAAATCCTCCCCCTTCTTCTCTCAACAACGTTGTATAGTAAAAGTCTCGTCCCCGCTTTCGTCTCTCTCTCGCTCTCTGTCTACTTTCCAACTCTTTTACTCGGAACTCATGTAAATTACGCTTTCCAACGTGCCTCTATTATCACCATGATTAAAATAGTAATGGTTTGCTTTTCTGATGACTGGTGGTGGTGGTGGTGCAATGCTAGTCCATTAGAGAGAGAGAGAGAGAGTAGAAATGAAAGATCTGGTTTGAATTACACAGAAAGATTTAAAAAAGCTCACACAAGTCTATTATTACATTTTATATATGTATATATTTTTAGAGGCCAAGGGTTACTCTATATAACCAGACAAGTTTCATTTTCAGGGAGCTTGCTTAAATTAAAAGAGCATGTGCATCCAATTGCGTCAATCAAGTACATAACCGAATGATCCCCTCTCTCTTTCTGCCTGTCTTTTTTTGCTGAAAGTCCATTTTATACCGTGACATGACTTCAGTTTAACTATGTGTGATTCTATACTCCTGTTCGTTGTGCGTTACTTACTGTTAATACTACTACTACTAGTACTACATGGGAGTTAACCAAAGTTTCACCAGGGGCAATTCATTAGATCTGTGTGAGTATCTATCTATCACACTTGAACCGTGCACTTGAATTAATGACATGAAAAGCAATTACCACTACTGAATAGATATTAGTAAAAACAGGATCGTCGGATTAGACTCAGACTAAATGTCAGAACGAAAGCAGACAGCACAAGAGAAAGAAGATTTTTTTTCAGAGATCGACAAAATGCTTAGGTTTAGCCGAATCGAAGCTGGGGGCTTTTGCTTGTAGTTTGCTGGTGGAACTGTTGAATTTTGCTGAAAGGGAATTAGAACTGTTTAAGCTGGGGTGATAATAGTGAATAATAAAAAAAAACTTAATAATGTCAAAGGTATCTGTATTCTGTATATATATTATTGACTTGGAGGTGAATTACATTTTCTGGCAATAAAAATCAAATCGGATTTCTAGTGTAGGTGATTTTATGTGTTTTTCCTTCTATGCATCACTCTTTCATTTTTGGTAGTCATTTTCGTGACATATGATGCATGCATGTTGCTACTACTGTTGCAAGTAGTGGTATAATACATGATAGGGTGAGGTGCAAAAGGCGAAAGAATGGATGATGATGATGATTATGGGATCAAAGAAAACGCAATCAAAATCACCCCAGTATTAACACGTGGCAGGGCAGGTAGTAAAAAATGTATACAGAGCATTATTACTGCTGCTGCCCTGCTGCATTATATCCTCCTCGTCTACTTGCTACGTTTGATGATGCATCTGACAATGATGGTGACATGATGGCGTTTTGACATGATAATGAGAAATGTACATACCTACATAGACACTAAAATATGTTTTAATATATCATGTAGGTATATGTATATTCATATAAATTTGGTGTTATTCATCATCAGACATTGAATGCAGAATGCTATATACATGCATACTTTTCTAAATCCGCTTTCTGATCAATTTAATTGCATTCTCAAATGTAGAATGAAGAGGGATGCGAAAAGGGTGGTTCCAACCAGTGACTTTTACTAGAGAAAAAAAGACTTGACGTTTATCAACAAGATATTTTGATGGGTTAGGTAGGTATGCGAGTAGTGGTGCCAAGTGCATATAAAAAAGGAAGCGGAGAGAGAGAGAGAAGCAAGAGAGTAGTAGAGTTACAGCATACAGCATATCTAAATGCATGACAAGGCAGTAAATCGTTGATTGTTGACATGTACCTACACAGTATCGATCAAATTCCTTCATGGCTTATATACTACTTGTATACTATACAGCTTGTCTCTCCACTTAAACTTGACAATTCGTCCGCTTTCGACATCCGTATTCTGCCCAGTTGTCCACCACGTCAAATATTTGAATGTATGTTTGATGCTATCTCTGTGCTTGCATTGCATTGCTGAGGATGATGATGATAAATAATAATAATAAAATGCCTGCTACATTATTTAATCAAATATCTATACCCTGGGTTGGGTGTCTAACGTTTAATTTCTCCGTTTGCCGACTCCAAGTATGTTTATGTCCATCAAAAAATGTAAGCGTGTGTGTATAGTCATTTTCTTGTTTATCCAATAACATAATAAACTGAAAACATTGTAGCGGTGGACACATGGTAGTAAGTTTACTGAATATTTTATAAAGGTGAAAGAAAAGATATACTGAATTGTATATTTATATATACTCTAGGAAAATTGTACCACACAACACAATAAAAAAATATGACGCGCGGTTTACTCCCACTTTGTTGTCCGTTTTGATTTGCAGTGCTAGTGGTCAACTTTAATGCTTTAAGCTCATGTTGTAATATTGTTGTTGTTGTTATTATTATTATTATTGGAGATTTAGAGTTAATGGTAGGGTTTTTAAATATACGTCAATATGTCAAAACTATACAAGCATATAATAAAAACCTTTAATGTATTTAGTCCATCGGTTAATTTTTTATCATTGACCACAACACGCTTATGCCCTTCTTTGGAAATAAAACAAAGGAAATATGTAAGAGGTAATCCTGAACTATCTTTGTTGTCAGTATGGCTCATCACTACAAAAAAATAGTAGTCGTTGTTCCAGCTTTATTTAGAAACATTATTTAATGCTAATGAGGTTGTTCGCTTTGATCTAGAAACCAGTAAAATTAGAGCCGTAAAGCCACTTCCTAAATCCTGCCTCACTTTACTCAACTTTACTTTGATCTCATTAAAATAAAGTGTTGAAGTGTTAAAAATACCATAAACATATTTTATTAATGCAAAAAGGTCTTTATACTTTTTTATCTACTTTTTTTCTCCAAAAAAGTAGGTGATATATACATAAATAATATCATAAAAAGGTGATAATGGTACCCTTGTGTAAGTATCTTATAGTCAAACACCAGCACGATTGCAATACACAACTAAATATTAATCCTAAAATGGGTTTGCCATGTTATCGTTATGACTTGCAAGGTTTTACAGTTAATAAAATATTATTTGGCACGGTACCTACCGGTAAATAAAAAACGTTCAAGCAAATTGAGCGAAAATGTTGAATAGGTAGTTATTATACAGTTGTTGCCTGCTTGCTGCTGCTGCTGTTGCTGCTTCTACATAATTTGTCATCGTTTAACGCAACCAATAATTCGTGCGTCACCCGTGCTAAATTGTTTAATGTAGAGCATTTTATGCAAATTATTTGTTTCCCATCAATGTAATAGTTTATGTTCCCCTTGAATGACTGTGCCTGGGTTGCTCGATCACATCAACATCATCATCACGATAATATTGCATCATGATGATGGTGGTGGTGATTATTATTATCTGTCACGCTTTGCTACAGAGAGAGAGAGATTTGAATCGTTTTTTGCATTCCTCTGGGTACTAAACAGCCTATGATGTACTAAGCATGCACTATTGACAGCAAATGTCGACTTTTAATCTCTGTACTTAAAAAAGCATGTAAGCGTAGTACATATGGCTGTTTTGTACGTTTTATTGAATATTAACAGCTTAGCAAGTGATAAAAACTCTGGGCGTTACTAAAGATGAAAGATTTAGATGATTGCTTAAGGAAATGACTTTTTTCTCGGCATAATGGGCAATTAAAGGGGAAATTATGATGGCTATTTTCAACTTCAAAAAAAACATTTATCGACATCTCACAACCATTTATATACATAGCTTTACCTACAGGCACAAACAAGAAACTTATAATATGTGAGGTTGTAAGCACACATGTGGCATCACAGAGGTTTTTATTATGTAAGTATAGTAGTAGTTCACATAAATTGCATTACATTTTTTTTTACTTTCGATTAGCAAGTATTTTTATTGTCGTAAGCTTTCATGTTTTTTAGCAATGCTCCTGTTGCTTATGCCTTTTGGTTGACTTTGTGTCATCATCATGTTCATGTACTTGATAATGTAAGTTGCTAATTGGAAACATGTAGTAGAAAGAATTGTTCATCAATAAATATCGAGTTTTGTGTGTAAAAGCGTAGTAGTATGGTGATTAGTCGGGAGTAATATGTTGAGATTTATTATCTTGAGTGAATTTCTCTTGAGGAGTGGAAACGCTCCGGGTTTTGAGATAAAAAGATTGCACGCAACCAATGACGCAAATTACATGGAGCACAGCACACGTTAGTTATGTCGAGTTGCTCAATTTATTCAGAAGCAAAACAAAACCTCCTGTCTAGAATTGTGTGGTGGTCGTGGAAGAAGAAGCTAGATGGAAAAAGTTTGTTTAACATCAAAGTTTATAAAATTGATTAGATGATTAGAATGTAAACTTACTTTAGAACATGGATTGCTACAAAAAAGAGCAGTAGAGAGAAAAGGAGAGTTGCTCCTGTTTGAAAATGCTTATCAGTTTTCCATAAGCTACAGCTTCACGCATGGTTTCAGTCGTAATGCCTATTCACAAGCTGCTGTGAACTAAACTATGTTATTAAAATGTGCCTAAAATATATAAAGTTTTTTTTACTGTATCCAGACTATGCTATTATTATACTGCTTGAGTTGATATTGATCAAGCCCGCAATCTCAACTCAACACTCGTGGTAGTAAAAAAAATAAGTGAGTTAGCAGCAGCAGTATCAGCAGCAGCAGCAGCAGAGAGCTTCTTTTTTTAGAGAGAAAAGAGAGTTTGGAGAAAGTGTTTCCATTTTCTCAGGAAAATGTGGGTTTTCGTTCATCGGAAAAGAAAATAGATCTGTCTGGGTATGCTTTTTTTGTCATGAGGGGTACGGAAATTTCCTGTAATTCTAGCGCCCTTCCTTTTCTCCTTTTTGTCAGCACAATAAGCTTACACAGAAAAACTTGTGATGACGTGAACTTCCTGGAATTGTACATACATGGATACATACAGAATGAATGCTTTGTTGAGTTGTATATGCTGCTGTTTGTTAAGGAAAAAAGAAACTTGCTCGGCTTGTCTTGTCAAGAGAAGTGCTGAAAATATCACACAAGTCACGGCATTGAGTAGGTACATTATTCCAAAAATGGATAGGTATACATGCATACATGAAAGACAAATAACCTTATATAGAATTCGGTTTTTTTGCTCGTTGCTTTCTCCTTCGTCATCGTTGAGTTGGAATAATGTGTAAGAAGAAAAGGGAGGAGAAGAAAACAGAATAAATCAGTGTGTTATTCTGTAAAACAAAACGTTGTCGTGTGCTGCTGTGCTGCGAAGCAAAACACACAAAATTTTACTTTCATTTTTTTGAGAATATGTCTGAAAACTTTACACACAGCTGGAGAAAATTGTACCTGTCCATCTGTGCGTTGGCGTTGATAAGAATTCGTGCGTGTAAGAGGTACTGTATGTATATATGTGGTATGTACGCTTAAATGAATGTAAACACGCACAAAGTGCGTACATAAATATTGTGATTTGTTGTACACCACGTGTGTGTTTGTTGTGTGTACCATCAACTCTCTTGATAGAATCTATTGATTAGATTACGCTCGTTTTTTTAGAAGTAAAAACCGGATTGCTTGCCATTTCCCACGATCTCATGTTTTTCGATTTGATGCGGATAACCTATTTGTATCTTTTGAAAAGAAACTACCGATTTACTTTACAAAAGACTTGCTCAGCGATTTCATCCTGATACATGCATAGGTACATATTTCATTGAAAAAATAGTCTGCTATTTTTAGCTAGATTTAAGAACAAACCACAAAAGATTTTTTTCCTTCCTAACAGTATGGTTAAAATTATAAGGTTAAGTTGCTGTGCTATCGCAAACTCTCAAGTCTGCGACACTATACCTTACTTTCTTGTCTTTAGTTTCAAATTCGTGAGAAAAAATGGTGACTGTTTCACCCGTATTCTGTCATCAGATAGGCGTATACACACTTATTCTTCCAGATATGAGCACAATTTTTCAATTTAAAGCAACACGCACGATTTACGTTTATACACATGTACAAGTCGTTTGAAAGAGAAAAATTCAAAAACTTTTTTTTTCTGTGACGTGCCTTGCAATTAGCCTGTGAGGAGAAGTCAAGACGAAACAAAAAAAAGTTTATGGTATGTATGCATGCATGAGGGTGTACAATGTACATACATGTTGTGCAATACTATCTCTGTGAGTTTTGTCAGTAGTTTAGTAAAACCACGATGATTATGCTTACATTGTAAAGTTACAAATATTCCTAATTTACTCAATTGTCATGCACATAAATATACACTGTGTAGTACAAAATAATGTTTGCTCAGCAAGCAGCGCACACTACACTTGACAAAAATATATGCAATATGGATAGATAGATAGACAAGAAAAAGGAAGCTGGAAAAGAAAAAAAGAGAGTAATGCTCTATGATGATGCGTCTACACACACACACACACAATATTCACGGATGTTTCGTTTTGTTCTGGCTAAATCTATTTTCTGATGACTCGCTGTATTTTTTTCTCTCTCGCTCTGTCTGTCTGACAGCGAGGATTTTTGTCTCATGTGACGCATTGCCTGTTCCAAAAGTTATAAAAAAATTGTGTATAGCATCTCTATTATATTTATACCTATATATATGCACATATGAACATATACATGCGTACAACACATTAAAATAAAAGCATTCTCCATCAACTCCATATTTGTCCTGACTGTGCACACACGCACATTTTGACTTTGAGACCACGACCGTACCAGTAGAGTCAAACCGTCATTATTCATCGAGGTCCTCCTCACTTGGTTTTCTGCACGTTATTATCGTCAACAAAACTGAAAAAAAGAGCAAAAACGTTCATTGTAATGGCTGTAATGTCCCAATATAAGCGTTTCGTTTTTCATTATTATTACTACACGCATAAAATGTCGGTCGGAGAAGAACACAGCAGACTGAGACTGACTGTGAGTGAGTGAGCAGCGAGAGTGACAAGATGGGAGACAGTAGGTAATAGTAAAAACAGTTTGCGAGCTCTATAATGATAATAATAATAACAATAATATTCCTTTCCATCTCTACTATCTATCTATCTGCCCGAGTGCACAGAGAGCAAGGCACGACAACATGCACACAATTTATTACATGCTGCATATTATATTCTCCTTGCGGCTTATAGGCATAATATAATTATATTGCAGCTACATGTATACATGCACAGTGGTAGGCAACCGCTACTGATTGTCAGAGTGTGAGAAGAAGGATGAACACCACAACGGAACAGTAGACAAAAAAGTGTAATACGATATACGACAATGGAGCAAACAAAAAAAATACGACGGAAGATAACAAAAAAAGTCACAGTAAAATTATAGTATCACACATTCAAAAAAACTGCTACTGTTTGTTACTCTTGTTGTTGTTGCTGCTGCTGCATGCGTATGCCATGTGTGGTGAATTTAATGTATTCCATTTCCCATTTTCCTGCTCTGCTGCTACCATATTCTCCATTATTTTCTCCATTCTGCTTTTAGCTAGTATCACCACTACCACCAGCATCTCTACTTCATCCACCACTTCTCCCGCATTTGTTGTCTGTATTGCGTTCTCCCTTGCGTTTCCCGTTTTACTGTTTCTTTTTTTACTATCAGTACGGCTAACAAACTGAACTGAAGAAGTTCTACTCTTGGGATTTGAATGAGAGTAGGTTTGGCAAAATAGCAGCAGCAACAACAAAATGTTAAGAACAGATTCAGTTCAGCGTACAAAAACACTCATGATGTGTGCAGCAGTGCATTGCACACTTACGGTCTATGTAGCTGTTATCAATTGTATGTAGGCATGTATGTATGTTTTGTACGTAGTTTCCAGGCTTTTAATATTATTTTTTTGTTGTGTAACTAGTTCGCTTATGGGTAGTAGTAGTAGTAGTAGTCAGTGATGTTTCTGACGTGACATTTCGTGGCAAGCGTTTTGGAATAATATGGTGGTATGAACGAACATTACCAGTAAAATGAAGAAATAGAAATGAGAAAGAAATTCCACCAGTTAAAGTTTGCTGGAGAGATGTGAATCTAAAGCATCTAAATACCAGCATAATACGGTATAAATAATATAGCAGATGATGATACTATCGATGAAAGCATACTAATGTAATAAGTAAATAATATATTATGTATATACAACTGGCTTAAATTACATCTAAATTATTCTGAGGTTGCACACATCCCTATTTAAAATTCGAATAGTCTACGTTTTGAAATTGCATGTGCATTTGATACACAGTTTGAGTAAGCATTATTTTTTTCGCTGTCTTGTCTTGTGCATAAATTGCAGAAAAAAACTGTTTGTTTTATATTTTAACACATAATGAATTTGTAATGGAGACTTGTTATTGTTTTGAAAGGATGTAATGTGACAAGTGGTAAAAAAAATCCGTGGTAGTTTTTCTTTCAGCTTTTTTATCGTTCTGTTCTGAGCTGCTTGGTTGTATAATAATAATGATGCAAGTTGTATGTATATGTATGTATGTATGTATTGAGCAAGGAAAGGAACGCAAACGAGCAAGCAGAGAAGAAGACAGAGACGATCGAAACAATAATAAAAATAAAAATGAGATTGTGGTTTCGTTTTCGCTCTTGACTTGTCGTCGTCATGCGTATTCTTTTTGTTCGAATATAAAAAAAGAAAATTATTTGTGTTGGTTTGAGTTTGAACAACTACACACTACAACGGAGATATTACATGCCTGCTAACTGTTCCACATGGATTGACTTGCATTTACATTGTATACAAGTGTATATGTGTGTGTGTGTGTTTGAGTTTGATATTCTATTGAAAAAATGCATAATAATAAAACATACATACATGATGTTATATAGTTGTAACTATTTTTGTTATTGCCTTTATTCGATGTTTTTTCCCTTCTTTTTCCGTTGTTTTATATTGTTTGCGTGTTTATGAAGTCATGAAGTGCACTTTCAAAGAAGAAATAATAATATGCAGTGAATGAATACACTGTTTGTTTGTATGTATGTTACGTTACTTTTTGATTATTACGTGGTTGCTCGCTATTAAAACGATACACAGAGTGCACTCATGCACAACAAAGTTCCGCAAACGGAATAAATGCATAAAAATTAACGTGGATTTTGTTTCTTTGCTGGTTTAACCTTTAAAAAATATATATAGGTAGATATACTATTTCATGATCAAAGTCAATATTATGATTACATTATTATTAGACAATAAAGGGAAAACCACAAAATGACAATTTGTATGTTTACCTAGTCTATACGTGCATGTTTGCATTTGGTTAAAAATTATAAAAAAATAATAATGATTGCATTTACAAAAAGCAGGACGACGGGTTCAAAGTCAAATATTTAAGATTGGCTTAAAACGCAACGCGTCATTAATGATATTTGTTCTATTTACGAAATAATTTGATATTTTTCAACTTGTTTACCAAGAAATAAAAAATAGAAATGCGAACAAAGCATGCTGCTGCTGCTGCTAACCAGCATACAAGCAAGCAAGGTAGGTGATGGTGAATGGTGATATTAATGCGACAGACATAATGGAGTAAATCATCGGGTAAATAGTGCGGCCGTATAAAATGTCGAAAGTTCGCAGAATTCTATTAGAGCAAAGAGAATATAAAGCGCCCTCAAATTACCATCATTTGTACTCATCTTTCAGCTTTCCGCTTTCGCTTCAACAATATTGTAAAACGTTTCGAGACTCTGCTCTCCGCTTTGAGAATTTGAGCAAAGCATTTAGATAGGTATTTTGATATGCAGTTGTATAAAACGGTTCTCTTTTTTACTCCATCTCGTTCTCTCTCTCTTCTCTTCTCTTCTTTACACAGTGGTAAAATATTATCATATTCCTCTTTCATCATTACCATCATCTTGATAAAACACAAGAGTATTCTAATGTACTGCAGTTGTAGAATAATATATTATGTTCTTTATTTTATACTATTTGCCTCTCTTTCTACTTCTCCTTTTCGCCGCTACAGATTTCTGTTCACACTGTGTTCATTTGGCATAATTGGCTCCTTGCTGTCATCTTCAAGTTGCTTGCGTGTCCATTAAAGCGAAAGAGAGAGAGAGAGAAAAAAATCCATGTTGGTATAGAATTGTTAACGAGCTCTATTATCTCTATTAGGTTGAAAACCGAAAAAATGGTTGTAAGTAAATTACCAAGAAAAATGCATGCCACACGATAAAAATCATGGAACACCAAAAGTACGCAGCCAAAAGAGAGAAAAAAATATATGTATGTATTAACTTATTTTGTGAATAAGGCATACATACATATTGTACCTAAAAACCTAAAAGGAATGCTGTGGTTTTTTTTTTTGAAAAAAAAACGTAAGATTCAATCTAAACTTTTGTCTACGTTGAGCTCTGGCTAGCATAGCAATAGCAGCAGACAGACAGACATGTCATTTTTCCAAGTCAATACTGTAAAAGGAAAGCATAATAATAAAAGCTGCTGTGTGTGGAGTAGATCTTGATGCCATACGAGTGGCGTTGTTGCATCAACTTTAATTTTTAATGATATTAAAGAGACAGAGACATATAAGAAAAAACAAATGTAAAGTCCATTAATGGATATTGTTGTTGTAGTAGTGAGCAGTAGGGTTGGCCACTTACTGTTTTCATCTCTTATTAAAGCGACGAACGGACGGGAAGCAAGATAGCGGGCGGGAGAGCGTGCTAACTTCAAAGCGCATGAAACCGCCTTAACTCTCTCAATATTGATGACGGTAGTAGATTATAGATGATAATGTATGGTGGTGGTGGTGGTGGTGAAATTGAAAATAGACTTTATATATTTTAGTAGTATTTCTACTTGTTACCTATATTTTTTCCACGCTGCTGTTTTAATATGTATATACATCCTGCTTAAGTTTAGTACTTTCTCTATCAAGGTTGGATTTCCCCCTTTTATCAAACATGTTTTCTCGAGAGATATGATCAAGTAAATTGTACTCTGTGCATTGCAGTGTGTGTATGTGTGTGTACAGAATTGATTGTTGAAAAGTTTGCTTTTACTATAATACCAGCACCAGCTGGGCCACTACTCGACTCCAACAAAACTATTTTGTAACCGTCGATGTAGGTAGGTATGTATATATTTTCCTTTCATCACGTACAGCTCTAATTTTGCACGCGCTCATCTGACACAGCATAAACTTGGGCCTTGTGAAAGTAAGCTGTTATTTTTAACGGTTTGTTGGCTAACTCTTTGCACAAGCATGGTGTATGTACAATAATACGCTAACGCTGCCCACACAAAATACAAAAGCCGCAACGGCGGTAATAGAGGGGGAAAATGTGAAATCGCTTACATCTGCTCCACGGAAAGAAACAGCTAGCGTATACTACTACACATAGCTAAACTGAAACAATAATAATTGATGTCATTTATTTAAAGAATGGCAAAGAGCACGTTGTGTTTTCTCTCACCATCACCATCAGCTATACTACCACCACCACCACCACTTTGCAATTTATACGAAACCTTGGGGAAAATAAAGTCTTGTGTTTTGAGGTTTTTTTGAGCATGAATGGATTATTGGTGTGTGTGGTGTGTAAACCAGGTAAACCAATAAAATTCCAATGTGCATTCTCCCACTTTCCATGTAACCCAATTCCAAGACCTCCGGGACATTAAAATTTATGAATATTGAATAATATTCTGAACAGCATACATAACTGTGCTCGGGTTCATAATATAGTTTATTGGTAAGTTATTGGAGGAGGTATGATGGTGGAGGTATATGGTACGGCACGAAGACGCAATTATTTCAAGGCTCGCTACTCGCACTACTCTCGCTTACTTGCTTACTGGCTTGTTTGCGGGCAGGTATAAAAAAATATTAAAATTACATAGAGTTATGCGTAGTCACGCGATTTTCTCGGGATTCGTAGCCTCCGCGGCACATAATTATTCGGCGTATCTGTAGTTCGTATGGCCCCATTCAGACGACTGGTTATAGCTAATAATCTGTAATTAAATTCTGATAAACTGCTCATAAAAGCGGTGTTCTACATTCACTTTCCTCCCGCGCGCAGACACATCATTATTATTGCTTACAACGAAAATGACATTTTTTTTCTCGAGAACTGGCGTCGCTTTACATATATGTATGCATACGTATTGATTGATTTTGTGAAGTAGCTATAGGCTAAACGTAGATGTAAAATGGTTTTGTCCAATGAGACAATTATTTTTTACTTCAAGGTATTTAATAAGCGTACAGTTCTAGTCACTAATTAAAACATTATTTAAAATTGAGCAGAAATGATTAAAAATATCTACCGTGAACGATTATTTAATGGCAATAAGTAGTATTGTTGGATATATATATAGATAGATAGGTGCTTAAGTTTGGTAAATATATGAATTGCTGTATTTTAGATATTACGCAGAAAATAATAACTGGCTTGCATTGTTTAATCATTTTTTATACTAGAAGATTGCATAATCACACTACCTTCATTAAATCCATCTAACACAACATTAAATCTATATACAGTTTTAATATCCAGCATTTGAAAGCAATTCATATGACAATTTATAGTATACCTATCGTTATATTATGTCATTTCACTCGTCCAATGGTATAATTAAATATTCTTCTTCGTATGATTAAAAAAGAGATGAAGCACATTAGCATTTCCATATTATTCTGTTTAATTCAAGTAGGGTACTAACATTACATTGCGTATTCATAATAATAATTATTGGTTTCCCTCTACAGTCACGATTCACAAAGTCTGCTGACTAAATCTTTTTTATATTTGTATTTAACTTAGAGAGTTTCAAGAAGACCTCTGGTGGATGATGGTGGGGGTGGTGGGCACGTCCACTTCATTATTTCATTTCCTTTATGAAATTGAAAGTGGACAAAGTGTGGTGTGGTTATGGACTGTTGCTGTGTAGCTGGAGAACAATAATAATAACAATGATAAATGATAACATAATATTACCAAATAGATATGACTTTAATGGGATGTGACATGAAGTAGAAAAGATATATTGGTTCCAACGGTGCGGTGGTGGTGGTGATGATGGTAGGTAATGCACTTTGCTGTAATAATAATATGCTGCTTTACTGGATGGAATGGAACTAAAGGGTGTGTTCGCTTACTGGTCTCCGCAAGAGACTGGATAACTACACCATTTCTTTCCAACATTTCTCTTGATTCATGTTTTAAATGAATATTGTAGAATGTGTAAAGTAATTATGTCTGCTGCGTTCATGCCATACATACTGCCATATACCATGCAACTTTTCAAAGTCCAGCCAGTATTATTCAGTTCAAGTACGCAGTAAATACACACACATATAAATACACACACAAACTTTCTGTGTGGTTTCCATTAAGTAGGCTAGATAGGAAACGATACATGTTTAAAAGTGTTCCGTTATTCTTGCAAAGTTTTATCCATGAGTTGAGCGTAAAGTGTAAGCTCATTAGACCGAGCACAGAAATGGACGGACAGAGTAGTGCTATTATTGTACAGCTTTGGTTTGTTCTGTTCTAGGTATTTATTATTATTATTATTATCTCTCCTTCAGCTAATTAGTGGAAGCGGCTGATTAAACTTTGGGTATGGTACTGTGCTGCTTGTAGATGTAATTGCATTTTCCTGTTCAGTGAAACGGAAGAAATGCCAGAGAGAAGCGCTGTTTCACGTCCGTCCTATTTATAACCATACAAAATACATATACCACTCACTCATCAAACTTACACACTATTTTATATGAGGTAAAGGTAAAAAACACAACAAAATGTTATCTACAAACTGAAGTCTACTAATGATATGCGAATGCAAAGGCGTTTATTGACCAGCAGCAGGCGTTATGAGTAAAAATATAGAGAGGACACCGGAGAGAGTTGAAAATAGGATTGACGTTGGGAGGGTATTGTTGTGATAATATGATGGAGTGAGAGTGAATTTGGCGTTTACACTCACATACCTGCCTTCTTGAGCTTTTAAGCTTTTTCATTGCTTATTAAATAGTACAAACATATAAATACACAGCTCTAGACTGCGGGGCACGTGTGGTGAGAAAGCATGCCATGCATGATGCATAGCTCAGCAAAAGAACATTTTTTATCACCACATTTCAAATAGGATAATGCTAATCATTCTAACATTTAATGTAGTGCCCTAACGTTTTATCGCGTGTCAGGGTAGCAGTCAAAAGCATTTACTCTCTCACCATCAGCAGTGTAAGTGTGACAGTGGTGATGGGCCGTTGCCACTCTCTTTTTATGTAATAATAAAAGGTGAAAGAAAGACACCTTAGAAAAGTCTTTGCTGTCTGCAGTCTGTGTGCACATCAATCCTAACTGACTTGTGTGAAGAAGAATTCCCATGGATTTTCCTGTCTTTTATAATGTCATGTATCGGAACGATATCGATATTGGTCATTGAACTGGACACTCATCAGCACCACAACTGCTGTGGTGGTCGCATTTTTTGGGGGGTTTTTTAGTCGTTGGGTCTTCCAAGCTGTCGGTTTCAATTTGCTTGATTTGTCGTAAATTGGTTTCTGCACTGCTCCTGTCTATCAATCATGGCATTATATAATGAAAGTAGAACAGCAGCAGCAGCGTGCGGAATGATTTCTGATTCAGTTTGTCGTCGTGGTGGAGCTGGAGATTGGCAAGGGAGTAGTAGTAGTGGAAAAGGGATTTGGAAAAGCTTCTCGCACTACGATAACGGCGCGTACAACGATGGGTACTTGAAATTCAAATGCTCGTGTAGTAAAGTGTTCTTTCATGCTTGCATCATTTATCTTGACTTTTGGACATTTTAATTTTGAATGCTTTATCTCTCTTCTGTGAACTGTGCTGATTTGCACAATGATGATCTAGTTCAACTGACTGAATTGATCTAAATATGAATATATTACACAGAGACTTACGCTATGCGTAACTGTGTGTCGTGTGTGCGTAGAGCGTACATCATGTATTATTGTCACACAGAATGAATGTTAACAACGTTTTATTTGATTTCCTTATTTGCAGTGAGCCAACAGTAACGTTCCGGCGGGTCCTCCTCGAATGCCGCACAATATAAACAACACGGCTGGACCACCGCCTGGACCTCCACAAAATAATAACCACCATGCACCCCCGCAGTCACATAATAACCACCATCATAGTGAAGAGGACATGGGTTATCGAACCATGACTCGAGAAGACATTGCCATTATACAAGAAAGACGGATGTCTCAACCGCAACAACAAGGTAAGTAAAAACAGTGTTTGAATGTCAGCCGCTTCATCATCTAATGTATATTATTAATTATTTATAATTGAAAGTTATCACCGCAACTTGGCATTTGATCAAATTGCATATTTAATAAAAACTAACCTTGTCGTATTGAATTTGCAGTCGTAATGCCATCGTTAAGCAGTCCTAATACACCGGTAGTAGTTCAAAATTCCGCACCACCAGGTCACCACAGAACAAACTCAGCACCACAACCTCCTCCTCCACCACCACCCGCACCAGCACCAGCAGCAATGCCATCGGGAGGTCCAGGTCCTCCCCCACCACCTCCAATGCCAAATGGACCTTTGTCCAAGGGTGGGGATGCGGAAGTAGGCTCATTAGCTGCTGCTCTTGCTAGTGCTCATCTCAGGAAAGCAAGTAGACCGCAACCGGATGCAATTAGTACTACGAGTACATCGAGTAGTAGCTCTAGTGGAAGCACAAGCAGTGGAAGCTTGTATGGAACACTTCGCGGAAACAGAGGAATGACAAATGGTGGTACTGCTGGTGGCGGCGGTGGTGGTGACGCTGGCCCTGTTGGAGGAGGCACTTCTTTAATGGATGAAATGGCCAAGACTTTAGCGAGAAGACGAGCCATGGTGAAAGAGAATTCCGCTCCTAATGTACCCGCGCTGCAGAGTAACAACAACTCAAATTCAAATATTCATAATAACAGTCAAGTGAGTCGCAATTGTGTACAATTTCCGTTGGCGTAGTATTTACTCTAGAGATATGCTTTTGTATTAACTTCAACGAAGAACAAGAAGTTTTTATAACTGCATACTTTATAGGTATTGCATATTCTATAATATATTGTATTGTTTTCCTTATTTTAGGACGATGAAGAGAAACCAACCACAGGGAAAATGAAAGAAACACCGTCATCTCCGAAAATGAATCAGAGAAAACGAACAGGCTCTGACACTTCCTCCGGTATTGTTGTTAACGGAAATGGAACTTCGTACGATAACGACTTAGATGCTTTGAAGCAAGATATTTTGAAGGAAGTGCGGAAAGAACTGTATAAAATTAAAGCAGAAATAATTGATGGTAAGTTGCAACCAGTTATTCCAGGAATGATTTAATATTAAATATTAAATTTTTATTTTGCAAAAAAATGTTTGTATTAAGTTTCTAATTTTTTGGTATATACTTTTGTTTTTCAGCCATTAAGATTGAACTGAATCGAAGATGAACTGACCCGTCTGAAGCAGAGAGAAGTAAATGAACTGTCGTTTTAATCGCAAAGAAAATCCGAACGAATCGATTTTTTAGCGTTGGTTAAACTAGTGAGCATTTAAACTCAACTTACAATTATTCCTAAATATTTTATAAACAAAATTTTTTTGTTGAGATTTTCGTCATTTGATTGCGAACACTACGAAAAGAAAAAGAAAAACAATATACGAAGTGGTTTAATTAGTTTACATATAATTTATTTAAATATTTTCTGGGAGACAAAGAAAACCAACTCTCAGGTGTGTCAGATAAATTGAAAGAGAGAGAGGAAACTGTGTAAAAAACTTTTTTTATTGCTACTTCTATTGTTATTGTTCATTGTTCGTCAGTTGACATTCGTACAAGTATTATGTACATAAATTAAATATAAGTAATGATAATTAATTATTATTATTAATGTATTTGTATATCTGTGTAAGTTTTTTTCATTGTCTGTGTAGTTACTACATACGTACTATAAAGTTGCATTATTATTATTTAGAAATATAAGAATGTCGTCTACTACTACTACTATTATTATTAATTATTATTATTATTATCTATCTCCGTTTTGTGCCAGCTAATCGAAACTTAGCTCACGACTTCAAAATATACTTAAATATGTACTATGTAGCATTTATATACTTGTAACGTTTTTTTCTCGGTGGTGTTACGTGGCCAGTTTTTAAAAAAATGCATTGTATTTATTGTAGTGAGCGGGAACATAAAAAAATGCTTTTCATTCCTTTATAAAAGTATAAAGTTAAATTATCGCTCTCCAAACTTACTACTACTTCAACTGCTACATTCAGTGCTACACCACCTTCTATCCATCCTAATCAGTTTATATATTCATGGATGACTTTTTTTGTTCCTTTTGACGCGATTTAACTATACACTCATATTAAATGTATTAAATCGCTGTTCCTGATAATAACATTTTTTTGTACGTGTAGTAATTGTAGGACGTAAAGGGAAAGCAACATTTATTATTTCAAAATACGGTCACTCTGCTTACTTCATTCCCGACATAGAGAGAGAGACACGGCATTGTCGTATTAAAGAAGTTCTTCCAATTTAAATTTTGATACATGTAATATTAATTATTTAGCATTTGTACGTTTAAAAAAGTGTATCTATGTTCAGTAGATTTAAAAAAGTCAACTTTCTTT
>JAHZMT010003199.1:0-12956 GCA_027743785.1 Sinhomidia bicolor
ATTAATGTACCAATCTTTTTACTTAGGAACTGCTGCATGGATGAAAAATAAGAAGCAAGATCCGTATTCATTTAATACCAATATTGCATCTCACAATCAGTTTCCAACAAATGAGGAAAGAGAGAAAATTGAAAAGAAAGTTTTCACTGAACGACGGAGTCAAGCTAATAGGAAACTTACAAAAACGAGCGGTAATAACGACAGCACTACTACATCTTCTGGTTCATCAGGTATTTATTTGATGCAGTAGTACTTGATATATGCTACTACATACATATTTTGAATTTTAGCATGACTTTAGTAAATCATGATTAGTAAATAAATGCATCCGTGCACTCCACTTCCTATTCAAAATTCAATATCTTGTGAGCATTTTTGTTTTCCGCGTTTACGCAGGAACCCGAGATTCAACTTCACCTGAGAGTCAAAATCAAGGATCTCCTTCTGCTACCAAAGCAGATCCTCCTGCGTCGACGTCAACCCCAACAATTGGTGCTTCACCTGCAGGCGAAAATCGTTTGAGTTTATCAGAAGATCTGAGACGTGAACACATGGCTCCACTTGCCAAAATCCCAAGGCTGGATTTGGACACGGAAATAGTGAAGCAATTGCAAATGTTATATGCTGAAAACCCTGAAGGATTAATTAGCTACTTGTTACCTAATACACGCGCGATTTTAATCGTACGAGAATACAAAAATGTTAAAGACGGCACATTAGAAAACTTTCTACTTATATAAAAATGAGATGTTTGATTTATGTTTGATTTTTTAATCAGGATGGATTTCTGATTCCTCACGAGGACTGGACAAAATCATTTAAGGAAACTGGTTCTGATATAGTTAAAGCAGCGTGGACGCTTTTTAAGGTATTATTTTCCAAGACTGAAATTCTTAACTGCACACTGAATGGAAAAAATGGTACTCGAGAGCTCTGTCCCGTCAAAAAGCTCGCCATCTTGCGTAAGTGTATATGTGTAAATAATATTTAAAATATAAACTATATGTTGGAAGATAAGTCACGATCTAGACTTGTATGTACTTATGTGCACTTTGCAACAGGTGCTATCACATGGATGAAAGAAAATCAAGGAACTTCAGTCGACATTTTTTCTTTCAACGTTAGACGATCCGAATTTAACTGTTTTCCCTCAGATGAGGACAAGGATAAAATTGAAACGAAAGTTTACACGGAGAAAAGGTACCAAGCATGTAGAAAGCTCAAGGGTCAACTTATGTAAAATAAGTATGTAAAATAAAACTTATCTTTTTAAACATATATACTCTGCTACATATACTATTGAAGTCAATTTTTATAATAATAACAATAATAAGCAAAGATATAAAAAAATGAATCTTATAATGTCAATGAACGGTTAGAATTATTTTGAAATAAATACGCTTAAATGATTGTGACTATATAAACTGTGAACAGAAACGCAATTTTTCAAGTTTTCTTTACTTTCACGTTTTCACCGTATTCGCCGCAGCTACAAATCTTATATATTTTATAATTATTGAGAAATTATCCGGTTTCAAAAGTTGGACTAATATTCATGAAGCAATCTAGCATTTCGCTTACCCATAATGCAAGTGGTATATACTTACTTGTCATAGATCTTTATAAACTGCACATAGTTATTTTAATTGTTAAAACTTAGTTTGTCCCGAAGAAGACCGTAGTAGCAGTCGAAAGCTAGACAAAAATAAATCGTTATCTTCAAAAATCGTCAAATCAATATATTAATAGACTTTTTTGTCTTGTCTACATTTTATTTTTGACAATCATACCAGTAGAATTATCAAAGTGACACAATTAATTAGCTAGTAAAAAAACTACTAATAAGATGCATGTAATAAATTCTGTGTCAATCAGTCAACGTCTTTTAAGAACAAATTTTTATTTTTAATCACAAAATATATAATTTAAAAAAGTATTATTGTACCTACTTTTGGAACAAGCAATAGATAGTAATAGCAGGCTAATTTTTTAACCTAACTTACTCTCAAGAAATTGTATTTAAGGTTTCCTTACATTGTATATAAAATAAAAAGCGGAATTGTAGACATATTAACGTAACTTAAATACATAAATCATGAATAGTAAAACTGCAATCAAAATTCCTTGCATTTCTTAATTATAAAATGTACATAATAGTATAAAAATAAATAATATAGTTTGCTTGTAAGACATATTTTACAAATGAAAGTAGTGATTTTTGTATTGATCAGAAGTGGTAAAGTTTTTGTATTATTAATCCTGTCAACGTGTGTTTTAAGAAAGTCAAATTTTAAATTAAATTGGTAAAATTAGTCTTTTACGTGGTTGAGCTTTAAACATACGCCCGTCGAATGTATTCGTTCATGTCAGTCAATAGTCAGTAAGGCCTTTGAGCGTCAGCGAATTTACATGATTGTACTATGTGCATACTCTTTTGTGTTTGGCTTCCGGTTGGTCCACTTTCCATTTTTTAATATAATTTGTATTGAAGTTTTTACTCGTTAAATGTCACGTTTCGTCCAAGTTTTGTTCCATTTGATTACTCGTCATTTTAAGGGTGCTTTATTTATGAATCACATTAAAAGATTGGCGACTTGTCTTTGTCGCGATTTTAAAGTCAATAAATAGTTTAAGCAATTAAATCGTCTATATCTTATGGCAAGTTTATTTGCTTTTACTTCTTGATCGAGAAGTGGATTTGTCCTTTTTCTGTTTGGAAGATTTGAGCTCGTCTCCTTTCACCTCTTCCACCGGAAGAGAAACGTCTTTAATTTTACTTATGATTTGGTTTATATCAGTAGGTATTTTCCCCAGCAAGTCGGTTATGACATCCTAAAAATTCATATAATAAGTTACTTTTTTATCGAGAGTTGAATTGAACAAATAAATTACACAATGCAGTACCTTTAAATACGTTTTGCCTTCTTCAAATGAAGTTGGTACCTTAACTTTCCTGCCTCCTATAGCTGCTCCTCCAGTAGTGATAACTGGCACTGGTATAAGCAGAATTAAGGCTAGAAGCGCTAATGCCTTCAAAAGCAATAATGGCAGTAAAAGTGGCAAAAGTAATCCAAGAAGAGGCAATAACAACTTAGCCAGCCCGAGTAAACCCAAGAGTCCTTTGAGACCAGATAACCCTAACAGTCCGATAAGGCCTTTCTCTGCCCCATCATAACCCCCATCATCGTAATACATAGGAGCAGGGTGGTAATACTTGGCAATGAAATGAATAATTGTTCTAATGTCACAATTGAAAGAAAAGACATATTTTCTGAGAAAGCATTATTTATTCTTACTGGTTGAGGCTGGAGAGTATACTGATAAACCGAATGACCCCCGGCTCCACCACCACCAGCCCCGCCACCCCAACCACCACCGCCTCCTCCTCCGCCACCGCCATAATCTCCTCTGGGTTCGTAATAAGACGTTGCAGCATGTGACGAAGTGGATGCTGACCCGGACAATGTGTTTGCAGGTGACGATTGGTGATGAAGGGGTGATACAGCAGGTGAACTAGGTGATGAAAACACTGGACTGGTAATATCTTTACTCTTACCTCCAACGTACGTGTAAGACCCTTTGGGTAAAGTAGCTGTAGATGCTGAAGTTTGGTTGGCAAAACCCATCAATATGAATAGCGCTGTCTGCCACCAAATAACCACCCTATATGGAGAATTCTTGGTTCTCGTCATTTTGCTCCTTCCTCCACAAGTTCTTGGGGCAAAGGTAACAAAAATGTCACTAGTCAAGAAACTTTTGAAAAAACAAGGTTTTATGAAATACGAAAAGTGATACGTTAGATACATGGTTGATTTTACCGCATTTTTTGTTCTTTTACTAACCGCTTTCCTTTCGTCTCATTGATACTAACAGCGATACACCTGTTGCGAACTATGAAACTCATGAAATTTAATGTATTTGACCACTATTTAATCCTAAATTTATTTCAATATAAGGTACCAGTAATCAACCCTTATTTCGTTTTGGTTTTCAAAAATTTATTCACAGACGAGTGGAAACATTATGTTTATGTTTTACCCTTGTAACTTAGATTTGGTTAAGGTCGATTTTCAAGAGCAAATTCGGAACAGGAGTGCAAGTGTAAGATGACAGGAAATCACTGAAAGATGTGTGAGCCCTTCCTCGAAATTTATATGTCGCTAAGAATAGCATGATGCCGTTTATGGCCAAGCGTTTCGTACATCGGTTGGTTCAACGTCATCATCATCCATTCACGTTTTACCAGCGTTCATTTTCCTTCTTTCCATTCTTCAATATCATTATTATACTCTATTTTGTTGGTGGATGAATATAAGATAGAAGATGCCACGCCACAAAGCTAACGGTGTACAGATATAAGTGCCTACTAGTAAAGGATTTTCACTTATTTTTTATCAAGTGATGATGTAGGCAACTTCACTTTCTTAAAGAACAAAGATGCCTATTTTTGTTCGCAATGAGCTAAGCGAATACAGAATATAACAATGACAAATGACACAAGTGAAGAAAAAGTATTTTTGTACCAATTGTATCTGTGCTCCTTTTCCCTAGTTTTATAGAATGATCAAAAATGATCACACGTTCAAGGAAAATCAGCAACTACGCATCGTAGTGGGTAGCCTACTCATCCATTATCAGTTGACGTTATTATTATATATTGTTTCTTGCTAGATCAGCGCTATCAGTAGCCCGGAGCCGTTGCTCTTGCTGGGTTAATCTATATTTTACCTTTTCAAATGAACACTAGATTTAATCTTGGTGGAAATTAATAAGGTCTTATGCATTGGTCCAACCGATGATTATTTCGGTGACATTGATAGCTGTCATTGTATTCAATACTTAAAAAATTTACCATGCATAATATGTGGTAGGCCATTTTACTATGATCAATACAACGAAACGAATTTGCATACAGGTTCAAGTGAATTACTTTGTATCAGAAAGCTGCATAATTTTCGAAACCCGTTGGAAATTTATAAGCTATTAGGTATCTGGTATTCTCATCAGAGTAGCTGTAGCTCATGTTAGAATAGGGACGTAAAAATGCTTTTCTTCAGATTCGTTTTCTTTTGCAATTAAATTTTTGTCTCATTTAAGGCTGTCCTCTTAAAAATTTGCAATAATGCGAATGAATTTCACCTAATCTATTTATTTAGAAAAGGCCACTTGCTTAAAATGAATTTAAAAAACTGATTTGAGGTGTGGGTATTGTTTGTGGTATGTATGCATGTAGGTACCTATGCATTATAAAAGGTCTAGGCTGTCTTATGCTCCCGATTAAGTTGTATCCTTTGGACATGGTATTTATGTGAGGTTAACCTGCAACTTCTTTTGTTCGCTAACATAAAAAGTGGAAACTTGTAAAATGTAAAAAAGTAACAAAAATAGTGAAAGTTTTCTGAAAGTCAAGGGCATTCTTAGCTTGTATAGTATCATGTGCAAAATTCAAAAACAAGAGCTTTTCATTCATTTAGTACAGTTTTCTTTTAACTTTGATTTGTTAAAAAGAACAAAAGCATTCTTGCAAAAATACGGCAATATTGTATACTCGCCACATGTTTCTAAAAGCCCAATAGAAACTTTGGGAAGAAACTGAAACTTTGACTGGCATTGATGAATTTCTTGTTGCACTAACAAAACACGTTTAAAACTCTTTCCTGCACTTCTCAAATCATTGTATAGTACAAAATTAGATTTCAAATTCAGTGTCAACAAACGACTTTGACTTATCATTTTAATGAAAACTATACTAAACTTTGTACTTGATCACAATGCCTGCACAAGTTGACTTTTCATGTGGGTTATAATATATTTTTTTTAAATAAGCTTCCCAGAGTATTGTTAGCAATGCACCAGGAAGGAAGTATGTAAAAGCATTAAATCAATTGTGTATTCTGATTATTTGCTGTTTTCATGCTCTATATGATACTAACAATAGGATGCAACTGCAACAATTTCATTAACATTTGAGTGAGAAAATCCTGGGGCGATATGAGAATGGTAATAAAAAGGATTGGTAAATTTTTGACACTGCATTTGTTTTTAGTAGTACCATTATTGCGGCTAAACAAATGTTTGTTTACTATTATTAGTTGTAAAAAAAAGCTTTAAATTTGTTCACAAATGCATTTCAGAAGCTTTCGTACTTCAGGAGTAAGGATAGAGTAAACCAAAAGAGAAGCGAAATGACAAGACATAACAAATTGTCACCCACGGAGAGCTCTGCCCATTGTTTCTAGTTATCATGAAACGCAAACAACCAACAGCAATAATATCATTTTTCGTTACTCATCTCATATTTATTTTGTTGGAAGCACATGCTACATTGTATGCTGTGCCATAACAGTGTAATGATGCCGTGAGCATTTCTGAATCTGTCATTGCATTTTTTCTAAATTATTGTTAGCTATTGTACACACCGACTGTGGTTCGTGAATGATGACAATGAGAATAGGGACTTAAAAGGGTCGGGAATTCACAAAGTATAATCCATAAATTGCCAGGTATTGTATTTACTAAAAAAAATAATTTCTAGGTGCTTTTTGAATCTGTTGATTATTCTGCCCTAGTAAGTTTAGCACGGAAAATGGATTTTCCGCAGTTATTGTCATTAGAGCTAACAATTGATAATGGGACCTGTGAAATTTTTTTGAGAAGTCTGCACTGTCATTGTTGTAAAAAAGGATTATGAGAAAATGAAGGTGAGAGTTGCAAGAGGGAGAAGGGTGTAGGATAAATCGATTGGCGTGTGTACCCATAAAACATAATAATTGGATAATGCAAACTTTTACTTATGCGGATATTTACAGTTTAAACTACTATATCGTAATTGGATAATTTAAAAAACGAATATTTTACATGCAACGCGACAGCGTTGTTTACTTTAAATACATTTTAACCGATTTGATTAATGTTTTTGTCCTTAATTTCTTATGAATTGTATACTGAAGTACTGAAATATAGGTAACGTTTGTTTTGGGATGTTGTATATTTTCATGCCGAAAAAGTACTAAATAAGTATCTAGTAGGTACTACCTACCATGTCTATGTTTATATTCCTTGCTACCTACATAGAATTCTGCAGTTATTTGTTTGACAAGTTTTTAGACGAAGCGCTGAAGAAGCGCTACATCAGTTTTCAAGTTAAATTAGTCGTCAACTACCGTTGGGATGGGTAGTGTAAATCTGTATTTATTCGACAACTTGCGTAATCTAAGATTTATAAATAAAACTAAAAAGACGTCTTTGACGAAAAATGTGAACTTTCGTACTTTACAACATGTCAACATGTAACATTTTCAGTAACATACATAAAAAAATATAGAACTCTAATTAACGCTTTTACAGGCAACTATAGAAAGCATCTTTAATCGTTGTAGCAGTCTGCGTAGCGTCGTTATTTTTATGTAGAAGGAAGGGAAGTAGTTTGTCGTCGATGGATGACTGACATGTCGTTCTTGTCGCGCTCCACAGGCTTTTAATTTCTTATTGTTAGCAATACAAAGCTTTCTTGTCATATATGACTGATATAAAAATACATTCATCAGCACATGGTACAGATATTCTGTAATACTGCATCCTCAGTTATCTATTGACCAAAAGTCTATAATAGTCTATATTTCATATATTCTATAAAAATACCTCTTCACTCTTTGAAGAAACTATACATGGGCGGTCCCCACACCGAGTGTTGTTACATTGAGATGTAGATAAGCTGAGTAATACGTCTTTCAGCTCACAATATAATATAATGCTAACTGGACTTTAATATCCCTACCATGCCATTTCTAAGCATTGTCCTACTAGAGCTAGATCAAAAGGAGTTAAGCTGAAAGCTAGTGAAAGCTTTTTAACAAGAAATACGACATTACTATATATTTACTAAGAAAACTTTCTTTCGGTTTAGATGGTGGTGTCAACGTACTTACATTGGTAATTAATAATTGTAATTAGGGCAATTTTTTTAATTCTTAAAAAATAATCAGTTTTTTTTAGCAAGAATCAATCAAGCCGAAAATTAGATGAATTTTGAAATGAGTATTAACAAAGCATTGATTGTCATTTCGCTTTCATTGTCAATCAGAATCGCCAGCAAAACATGCAAATTAAAGCACATTAGTAAAAAATGCAACCGAAATGGTCAATTCGTTTTTACTATGTATTTTACTTTTGACTTGAAGTTACTCTTCTTACCTTGTTATCTCGTTTTCTCGCCTCATTACTTGTACCGCCACCGCTTCCGCGCAGATCTGATTTTTGTGAATTTCGTGACAACGTTTCAACTTGTATGAAATGAACTACGGCGGCTCTAACAATAAACACTTTGTCTACGTGCATGACCGCAAAATTTATTTGATTAAGAATGTAAATTTTGCTTTCGCCACTGGTGAACAGAAAAGAACAAAAATGCATAGGTATAATACTTAAAGGAAATAGAAAATCATGGGAAGAAAATGAATATGATGGTTCACTAAAACATTTCAATCCTTTTCAAATATACATATTATAAATTGTTGTTTTAACATAGAGAAGACAAAATATACAAAGCAATAATATGAAGTGAATGTTCATTACGGAAATTGGCAATCTTGAAACGGAATCAGAATTTTAGCTTTTAAGATGCTAGTAGAAAATGTTCCATTTTACTACTAAATAGTTTTAAAATGAAATAGCAAATTGATAGCACTACATTTATTACGCAGTTTAAATGACCTTGAATTCATTTCAAAATAGGAAGCATCGGCGAATAGACACCTTATTTAACTAATACACATTACATTATTGACCAACGCAATTTATATTAACAGACAAAGACTTATTTCCCCTATCGGCTATTGTCGTTATACTATGTAAGCCTTGTGTGATGCTGAAATACATTCCCTACAAACAGGGCAGCGGCCATTTAGTTTTAAAATGCAGTCTGCGCAAACACAGACATGTCCACAATTAAGAATGATAACCTCTCTTGGATTTACCAAGCAGACAAGGCACGTTTGACATCGGCATAGACTATCCAAGTTAATGTTTCTTCTTTCCCTCAACAATTGATTTCGCAAGGCTTTCATCTTGTAGTTTTTCCACAATTTGTATATTCTTCTACCAATGATCAGCATACCAAAGGTTACGGTCATGCTAATAATTACACGCTGAATATTTCTTCTTAATTGCAATTTGGCAATCAAATCTTCCACAGGGAGTGTAGTTAGCATGTATGGAATGCAACCTCCTTCCTCAAGCGGTGCTTGCAGCTTTAAACTACCGTACTTAGCGTCCATTACAATTTGACCTATGCCAGTTACTATTGTTCCAATTGGCAGAAAATTTTCAGTTTTCCGTACTCCCAATACTTTGGATGCTCCAATACCACCCATGCCAGCTGAAGTAATTGAGGAGTTTGATGGGGTGAAGTAGCTAGAGCATGGCAGTAATAGGTTCTCCCAAATGCTATCAAACGGGTTCTCCACTTCTACCAACAATTTTGGGGAACTCGTTGAATTCAAAATTGGTTTTAGAGCAAATGGTACAGATATTCTGTGTTCGTTCATGGGAGTGTTGTTTTGCACATCCCAACAGTCTCCAAATCTTTTAGGAGTAATCTCATGCACAGTGGTTATTTGTATAACACCTTTCATTCCTGTTGAACTTTTAACAGTGCCTTTTACATCAGTAACACATCCGCGTACAACGGCATATGGGATTACTCCGTTCGGGGAACTCTTTATGAGTGTCATGAGATCCTGTCCAACGTCAACGGTTGGAGCTTCCTAGTTCATTATAGAACAAGTATGTTTTGTACTTTCATTCTTTCATATTAAATGCAATTTTATTGTCGTAGTTTTTCTGTTATAAGAAAAAGGAATCGAGTTTTGTACCTTGATATTATTGATTGTTGTGGAATCTCTCCAATGACACTTTAGAAGATATGCCGTTACCGCCATATCCAATGTTAAAGCTAAATAATCATACAGTCCCGACATTGTACAAATAAAATAGATACCAAGATACAAATTATGAGCATTCCAACCTACTCTCCGCATTATTATAACGAAATATTATCCATAATAGAACTCGTGAGTCGTATTTATAATCACAAAAATTTATGCATAAAATAATGAATGACTTTTTTGAAACTTTATAAATCAATGCAAAGAAATCAAGTAAATCAATCTCTAAACTATAACAACTAATGTCGTTGCGTTGATGTAGTCTCATTGATGTAGAAAAAGGGAGGACGTTGTTAGTTTCCTCCTATCTCTTAATACCAGAGAGCTATTAAACGGTGTGCTAACATTGACAATACATTGACTTTAATTAAATCTTAATGTCATAGGATGCTTCTTGTAAATGGTTTTGGAAGTTAATCCAGTAATAATTTATTTTGACAATATCCATAAAACATTAAAACACAAAGCGTATTCGGTTACAAAACATTATAATAATTTCATTTGTTGTTTGAAGCCATATACAAAGGACAGAATAAGTAACTAATTGAAAATATATTTACATATTATGTGATTTATTGAATTCATAATTTACTCTGGTACTACAAATACAGGATATATCAAAATTAAACAATATAAGCCGCATGTGTTCCAATGATAGTCTCTCGACAGATTGGACATTTTTTACTCAGTTTAACACAACAATCTGCACACACACATACATGGCCACAGTTTAATAAAATCACTTCTCTTGGATTGACTAGACAGACTGTACAAGTTTGACATTCTGATAGACCCTCGAGATCAATTTTCGATCTTTGTTTAAGAATATTTTCTCTCATTCTAGCCAACTGCCTTACTTTCCACCACTCTCTAAATCTTCTTGCTGCTATTATTAAGCCCATTGAAAATAGCAAAAAAGTTGCCACCTTGTACATTGAATTCCTACTTTCCATTTTCTTGATAATGCCTGTAAATAAAAGAAAACGCGTGATATTTATGACATGCTTAGAATTTAAAAATTGAAGATGTGTGTAATTAAACTATTATGTCAAAAATGCGAAGTTGCATACTTTCAACAGGGAGCGTGCTAAGAATATAAGGCATTGGTTCATCGCCAGCCGGTTCTATAATTTTGATGCGCCCTTTGGAATCTTTCACTAATTGTCCAATTCCTGTTACTATTGTGTCTACAGGTAGAAATTCTTCCGTTTTTTCAACACCTCGAACAGCCACACCTGTGAAGAAGCCCATGACCGTGGAAGCCACTGAGGAGTTTGAGGGGGTGAAGTTGGTAGAAACAGTCAAAAGTAAATTCTCACAGCTGGCATCAAATGGATTTTCAACTTCTACCAACATCTTTTTGTCGGCATCATGTATGCCAGTGAGTGCAAAGGGCACATTTGACTGTGATTGGTGTATTTGTCGTATGGAATCGCCCCTTTTTCCAAAAATGTAAATCATCTGTTAGTTAGATTGTAAAAGATAAATGGAAATAAATTTTATTGTAAAAGTGTATAAAGGTTTTAATCATTNTTTCCAAAAATGTAAATCATCTGTTAGTTAGATTGTAAAAGATAAATGGAAATAAATTTTATTGTAAAAGTGTATAAAGGTTTTAATCATTCTGCACCAATGGTTAAAGGCGTGTCGACGGAATGAATGTTCGTTCAACGTGACTACTTGCAGAACACCTTTGAGACCAGACGAGCTCTCAATAGTTTGTGCAAGTTCTTTCACACGACCACGAACGACAACGTATGGAAGGACACTTTCGGCACCACTGTTATGAAGCTGACCCCGTTCATCAAATAGTGTTTCCAAATCTGTTCCAATGCCTACAGTCGGGGCTTCCTATTATATCACAGATTTGATTTTACTTCCGAGCAAACAATTAAAGTACTTTATGACGACTTTTTACTTACAGCAATATTTTTTATGATATGATCTCGTCTTTTGTATATGGCATATAGAACTGAAACGAGGAGACTATCAACCCCAAGGAGTACATAGTCATGAAAGCTTGTCCACACCATATTTCCTTGCTTGTGAAGAACTCTCCCAACTTAAACCGGTTGTTTCTTTAAATTTTATTTTCACCTCCACTTTGCTGTTTCACACAGACTTGATGCAATCACAGCTCAGCAGTGGCAATCTTCACTTTACTACTTAAATAAGCTCATCATTTCTAACTTCCTGGAATCCAAAAACCCAAAAATTACTATTACTATCCTCATCCCTGAAAACAAGTTTGTCCTGCAAATATTTTCAACACAAATTCTTTGATCTAATGTTGTTTACTTATGAAAATGATACAAATATTAATATTTCAGTACTAGTAAGTAGGAAGTAGGAGCTTATATCACACGACACAACTTTAATGCAGTGATTAATTCAGATTTGACAATGCTCCTTACCTTCAACATTGAAGTGCTTACCTATTAACTGAACAATGTATATGAACTAAATCTAAATTACCAATGTCACTTAATTTTAAATTACGCCAATTTTATAAAAACTACGTCTAATGATTCTTCTGCTGACAGGTGCAGGTGACCAAGAGTTGTTTTTCTTTTCCATCCTTTCATGCACCCAAACAAACAACATCTGATTTGATAGAAAGAGATTTCTATTCTAGCCTTCCACTTCACACTTTTATAAACACTTTTTCCTGAGGAGAATCTTCTCTAGCTTTCTGCTTTCTGTTCTGATAAAATGAATAGCATGTGAATAGCAAACTTTTGAACTTGCCTGGAACACTTACACGAATTTCTTTTTTAAATTTGTCCAAGTCCTTTTGAGATCGGCAGACATTAATTTATTTTGATGGTAATGCGACAAATGCGATTTTAAATACCTATTTATTAAATCTACAGACGATCAAAATAGATAATATAGATGGAGAATAGAGATGGACGAATTGTTGCAACTTTGAACTTGTTATCTGTTTATTTAATTTTACATGAAGGAAAATCATTTTGGTCACCTGTTTAACTACGACTGGCTAGAATTTGT